>QRFJ01002635.1:0-122484 GCA_006176705.1 Cocos nucifera
GTGAAGGCCTCTGATCAGCACAAACTCCTTTGGCTCAGTCAGGATAACTATTTATGATAGTAAAAGAAGAACGTTAGGTTCAATCGAGTGCTAGCACGATTTTCTTGAACCTAATTGAATCTCATTCAGATCAATTGAACTGGATCAGTTCAATTGATGATCACCAGATTCAAACCCTTATTTGTGTGACCCAGTTAGGTTCAGTTCTGTATGATAATGGGATATGTCATGATCTCTATCATCGACATCATTAAAACTCCTTTCGATGGATCAGAACTCTTCTGATTCAAACAGCTAGAATGATCGATCATCTAAATCATTCTAATTGCTCCCAAAATCCACCAGTGACACCTAGCAGTATATGGTGGCAATCCATCAGAGCTGAATGCGAACCTCTTGGTGCAGCTATCTGTGTGATTAAGTTCTTCTATCTTGAGCTCCGATCAGATTAGTGGTTTAAGGTGAACTCGTCAAACCCTAGTCTCTGTCATATGATGTAATCATTCGATTCAAGTCCGATGTGAAAATCTAAATAGAAACTCTTTCTATTATTTCACTCTACCATGGCCATGGGCTTCTGGACTTGATTCTCATGATCATCATAGGGCTGCTCCTCTACCACCGAGGTAGATAGATTCCATCTTGATGCTATCCAGTTCCTACAATGAACATGCTATAGCCAACATACATACCTCATCAGGATTCCATAATGGCTAGGAGACCGAGTTATGGTGTAGTCAAACTATAACACCCTCAAGGTGAACTACCGATGCACCTCAGGTCAAAGAACCAGACACACCACTGCAGCATCGAGTCAGTCATTGACGAGAAGGTAGACTTCCTAATGACTACTCGAGGTGGTCACGCTCAGTGCCCTCGTTCTTTAATGAGTACCTGTACGCTCACTCTAGTGTCTCCACACCATAGACTCAAGACTCATCTACTAAAGAGAAGCGATTGTACACCAACCTTCTGGATCAATCACCACCCTTATGATGATCCTATGGTCAGAAGCATTTTATGAGTTAATAATGATTATTCATGTCTTAAATTTTCAACTCTTGAAAATATGAATTATCATTACCATTAACTCAAAGGATGTATCACAGACACTAAATATACTCATGTGATAAAAAATAACCCATTTTATTGATTATAGTCAAAATTATAATTTTGCTCTTAGAAGTGTATTATAAGTGTCAGCCAATTTTGACTTCTAAGGCACATATATCTAACAACAGGATCATCAATGGGTAATAGGATTATCCTACATCAAGATAAATTAAATCTAATTAATTTATCTATATTTTATTTTAATTATTAGAATAATAAAAATCAAATCTGAAACATCCCAGATCTAATTCAGATCAAAGAGAAAAATTTTAAAATATATCTCTTGATTCGATCAGATCTGAACAAATCTGGTCTAGAAAATCAAGATTTTCCTTCAAATCTAATCCTGATGGTAATCACAGAGGGTAGGTTTCCATGGCTATAACTATAACTCTTGCTCCATTCTCGATGCGTAGGATCATCTCACCATCCCTCAGCCTCCTACTATCCTCAAGACCCTGCATAGAAGTGCACAAGTGAGCACTAGAACTAGAGTCAAGCACTAGAGTCAAGCACCCAACTGGATGTAAAAAAAATCATAAGATTAGATTCTATAACGAACATACCTCCAGAAAGACCTACCTCCTTCTTGTTCTTTAGGCTTGCCAGGTATAAAGGGCAGTTCTGCTTCCAATAGCCGTCAGTGTTGCAATGAAAATATTTTCTTTCATCAGCAGCCTTCTTCTTCGGCTCTGCTTTCTTCTTTTTTCCACCATCCACCTTCTACTTCTTTACAGACTTCTTTTTCTTTCCAAAAGACTTTCTCTTGAAAGAAGTCCGCTCCATAGCAAATACTGAGTCTTTAGAACTTTTCATAGAAAGCTCAGCAGTAACTGGCAAGTTCATGAGTTCAGCCAAGGTATTCTGAAGTTTATGCATATGGTAGTTTATGATGAACTGCCCATATGCATCAATCAAGGATTGAAAAATTATATCAATATGCAGATCCTAATCTAACTTGACACCAAGCTTCTCAAGCTCTTTTAAGTCCTTGATCATCATCAGATAATGATCTTGGACCGACTGTCCATCACGCATCTAAGCCTTAAACAATCTCTTAGTGACTTGATATTTGGCTGTGTGACTCTGTTCGCCAAACAATTCTTGCAGGTGAGCCAATATTTGGTGGCTAATCTTAATGACTTCATGTTGGCACTGGAGCTCATCAGATATGGAGTCCAACATATAATACCCGATTTTGTTATCTTCATCCGTCCACTTCTTAAGAGATGCTCTTTGATCAACGGATGAATGAGCTAGTAAGGTGAGAGGATCCTATTCCAACACATGAGTCAACTTCTCGAAACTCAAAATAATTTTAAAGTTTTGGAGCCAATCCTTGTAGTTGGGTTTGGTCACTCTATGGGTGTCCAGTATACGAGCTAATGGGTTGACGCAAACATCTTCCTGTAGAGAGTCAAAGTTTCTAGTTAGATTTTGCAACTAGACTTGATCAAATTGTTTAGGTGTTTTATCTTTAAATAAATTAGGCTCCCACTATTTACTTGGATCCCTACACTCGAGATGCAAAAATCTTCGTGATTATTGATTTTTAATGACTGGTGCAATCTTACCAACTAGCTCATCACCTCACCTAATAGTTATTGATGATGGGTCAACCGATGAGCGGACAACTCTTGTTCAATGATTCTCTAATCATGGTGCACCCAAATTTGGTCTCTAATTTATGAATCTCACCATGTCTGAATATTGATCCACTTCTTAGTTAAGTCAGACCCACCATTTATATGAATTGAATTCTTGATTGGGTCCCTTACCATATCCAGAATATTGAGCCCAACCCATCCTCCAACCCATAGCATCCAATGCCTAATAGACATGGTTGCATCTTCCCAGTGCAACTGAACTACTGTATTCGATCGAGAATAATCAACCCTGGGAAGGGTCCACACTCTACAATGGTGAAAGATCTTAGACTTAATATTTTCTTAGAAAGATTTAATTTACATTTCTTTAAACTTGACTTGACTTAGTCATAACAAGTATGACTAACCTAGTGGCATGGGTTGGCTCAAATTGTTAGCCACCTCAAATCATAATTGGGTCGACACAAATAGCTAGGTAAGTGAGACCGATGGAAGGGAAATGCCATTAACTCGATAAGAATGCATTCAAGTCGAGTAGTTTTTAAATAAAAATCTGTCAGTCGTATCTGTCAGACTTACCTTAGACACTAAATTATCAAATCAGAACCAATTGGGTTAGCCTACAATCCAAGCTCGAACAGCAAAGCCAAATTAGGTCTTAACTTGATTGAGTCACATCTCAATATGATTCAATCTTGATCCAGACTTAATCATATTAGGTTGGTCAAAACTAAGCTTTGTTTGATCCTATCTAACCAACTCTTGATTTGATTTGATCAACCACTAGACCTAATTGAGCTATCCAAGTTCGAACCCAATCTTATGAATATATCTTAGATATGAAAATTTATAATTTTTAGATCTAATTAATTTCATAATCTTAATTCTTAATTAAATTTTGGATTCATGAATAAAACATATAATATAATCTTAGGATTTCATGACTAGGATTTTATAGAAAAATAAATTTTGATTTTTGATTAAGAACGAATGCGCAGCATCCCTACACATCATAAGAACATCCCATCAAATGAGATGAGAGGGTCTTTAAATTCTACTTTATTCTTATGACCGAACGATCAAGGAGAATATCTTAATCAAAAATATAATTTCTACTACAAAACTAGTTAGATCTAAATCATATATCGCATATATAATTAATGATCTAACTAATACATATTTTGCATACATCTCATATATCATAATTAAATTAAACATGCATACTTTTAGATCTAAAATATCACATATTAAATCTAAAAAATAAAATTTTAAATTTGATCATATTAAAAATAAAACTATTCTAGATATCTTATAGAACTATTCAATAAATAGTCTAAGCATGCATCTTTCATATCTCATATGAATAAATAAAAAATTAAAAATTCTATTTTTATTTTTTAGATCTAGTTAAAATAATTATAAATCAAAAAATAAAAATAAAATAAATCTAAAATTATATTTAACTAATTTAATAATATAATTATACTAGACTACACATAGAATTATTCTATTCCTAGTCTAGTCATGCATCTCATACATTATAGATCTAGATCATAAAATTTTTAATTTTTTGATTTTAGATCTAATCATATATGATGTGACATCTAAAATTTTTTAATATCAGATCATAAATAAAAATTAAATTAGATCTAAAATAGATTTGATGAACTGCTAATCTGGCTCTGATACCAGTTGAAGAAAAAATCATATTTTTCTTGCATAGGATCGTTCAAATCTGATTGGATTTGAAAAAATATTTTAAAATTTTTTTTCTCTATGATCTTAATTAGATCTGAGATATCTTAGATCTAATCCTAAAGATCTAATATTAAAATAAAAATAAAATTAAATTTTATTTAATTTTATATCTTAGTTTTTGGATAATCAGATTATCTTATGATGATCCTGATTGATCCTGAGGTTCTAAAAGAAGCCACGCATGCGCCTGGCCTCTACCAATGTCCACTTGGACAGGATTTGGAGGTCTTCTTTTTCTAAATTATCTCTTTAAAAATTAGATTTGGATATGATCTTGAAGTTTTTCAAAACTTCTTGAAGAAGCAGCAGTCATCTCTTTCAGCAGTGCTGCCTTCTTCCTGATCTGGGCACCTTTCTTCCTTGGATGGTACTTGAACCTATGCCCAACTCCTTGGGCATGGAGAGGGGAGAGAGGATCAGAGGGAGGCATGGAAGAGAGGACGGCAGCCTTGCGGCATGGGAAAAGAAAAGCACACACACCCTAGGCGTAGATAGGGTTTAAATAGATCCTATTGCGCCATGTAGTGCCACATCATCCTGGAGGCCTTCATTCAATCAGATCTAAATCTATTTAGTGGGATGATATCATCTAATCCAATCAGATAAGACTCCCTCAAAAGTCAACATAGGTGGCGCCAAGACTGGATAAAGCAAGAGTCTTTGGCGCCTAGGTATTTAAATCCATCATGAAACCCTGGAGTCCCATTTGTATGGGACTCCATCTCTTATCCATATGGGGTGCATGCCTAGGGTGGCATGCATCCTCTCTCTTGCCTCTTTTAGCAGGAGGACAAGAGTCCCAAGTGCTCTCCTATAGGTACATGACACATGGCCCTATGTCCAGGTGTCCAGGGTCAACTATTAACCAATGTCCAAAAATAGGAATTAGTAGGTGACAGAAATTGGCAGGTGTTGTTTTAAATCTATCTAATGAATTAAGACAATCTTTTTCTAATCTAGATAAGCTCCAGTCAGAATAAGATAAGGTTCCTGAATGAGTCCAAATAAATTTGGCTCAGCCGAGATGAACCAAAATGATTATAAAAAAGAGAATGTTAGGCTCAATCATGTGCTAGCACGATTTACTTGAACCTAATTGGATCTAATCCAAATCAATTGAACTGGGTTAGTCTAATTGATGACGTCAAAATCTAAATCCTTATTTGTGTGATCTAGTTAGGTTTAGTTCCATATGGTAATGAGATATGTTGCGATCTCTATCATCGACATTATCGAAACACCTTTGGATGGATCAGAATTTTTTTGATTCATACAATTAGAATGATTGATCATCTAAATCATTCTAATTGCTCCCAAAATCCATCAATGATATCTAGCAGTATATGGTGGCAACCCATCAGAACCAAAAGTGAACCTCTCGATGTAGCTACCTATGTGATTGGGTTCTTCTATCTTGAGCCCTGACAAGATTAGGATTAAGGTGAACTCGTCAAACCCAATAGATAAATTAATCATTTGATTCAATTCCAATATGAAACTCTAATAGAAACTCTTTCTATCATCTTCACTCTATCATGGCCATGGGCTTAAGGACTCAATCTCATGATTATCATAGGGCTACTCCTCATTTACCATGGTAGATAGATCCCCTATTGGTATAATCCAATTCCTATAATGAACATCCTATAGCCAATATACACCTTAGAATTTTGAATAGATAGGAGATCGAGTTATGGTGTAGTCAAACTATTACATCCTTAAGGTGAACTATTGATGCACCTCAGGTCAAAGAACTAGACACACCACTACAGCATCGAGCCAGTCATCGATGAGAAGGTAGACTTTCTTATGACCGCTCGAGGTGGTCATGCTCAGTGCCCTCATTCTCTAACGAGTACCTATACTCTCGCTCCGGTGTCTCCATACTATAGACTTAAGACACACCTATTCTAAGAAAGCAATCGTATACCAACCTTCTAGATTGATCACCATCCTCATGATTATCCTTTGGTCAGGAGCTGTTTATGACTTAATTATGAAAATTCTTGTCTTAATTTTTTAACTCCTTGAAAATATGAATTGTCATTACCATTAACTCAAAGAATGTATCATAAACACTTTAAATACACACTATGATAAAAATAATTCATTTATTAATTTATAATCAAAATTATAAAATTACCCTAAGAAGTGTATTACAAGTGTTTAGCCAATCTGGCTTATAGGAAACATATCTAACAAGGAGAGGGGTGGGTGCGCATGAGATTGCTGAAGAGAAGATTAGTCACAAAAAATAAGAGAGAAAGGACATGGGGGGCATTGTATATAGATGGCGCAAGCAAGATGAATCCTAGTCTTACTAGGATTCGATATTTGACTTGGTCAAATATGGTTTCTCAAATCAAATCAAATTAAAAGTAAATAAACATAATTAAATTAGATCCTAATCCAATTAAGGATTTAATTAAATTAAATTTAATTCTAATTTAATTTTTTAATCAAATTAGAAAATTAGGTGGACCCAAATCTTAGTTGAGCTAGGACTAGTTCTTCCTTGCACTTGACTTATCTAATAAACCAATTAAACTTGATCCAATCAAGCCCAAATTAAATTTAATTAAATTATATTTAATTAGACTTAATCTCAGTCCTCTAGTTTAATCAAATTAAATTAATTAGCAATCAAATTGCAAATCGATCCTCTTGCAATATTTGTACTAGGTTTAACATCAATCATATTGATCATTTAACCTTAGAACGATTCTCAATCATTGATCAACCATTCGATCGGATCATGAACTCTAATGTATGTGACCCCATAGTTTTGAACCTAAGCCAATAGCATAGGAATAAATTTCTATACCAATCAAAGTGACCATCCAGTAATGATATCTGACGGTCGGATAGGTCGAATGTATAGAACAACATCCTTAGAATCTATTTGAATATAGTTTCCATCTAATTCATCCCCTTGATCAAAATGCTCATAGGACATGTCAAAATTCAACTATCAACTCTGATCAGGCTGTCCACATTATATTTCAAAATACCAAATCCATCTCGTGGATTATCCGGCCAAGGTTTTGCTATATTGAACTACAATGATACATTCTTCTCCAATTGTTGGAGTAGTCAATCCCATCTTCATCATACACCAACTTTGCAAATACTTAATAGTGTCCAGAAGCCTTCCGTTACTAAATTAAAAATTTAGTTAGTTTAGTACCAAGGCGCAGTGAGTTGCTTGCAGGCCACTAAGGTGACCTCAGCTTTAAGGGATACTTATATCTATATCCCATCAGAGATATTCTCGATAGCAGAAAGCTCTGGAGTTGATTACGTTCAATGACTATGTACCCCTACATCTCACTTATATATCATACCAGTATCTCCACACTTCTTGGTTAAGAGGACAACCAATCTATATGATATATAGTGATCTATGCTTGGTAGACATTATCGTCCTTATTAACAGCCTATCATTTGATCGTGAATAGTTCTCTTTATCGAACCTAAATAGTCCTAAGGACTTCATCACAGTAATGAAGTTCATTAGAAGATGAAAACTTATGATAAAAAATATCAATAATATATTTTATTATTTAATAAATTAATTATAATTATAATATATCTCAACCATCAATAGACTGATGATTGGCTTTGGGACACAATTTTCAACAACTTTCACTTATCCTAAAGCTACTTGGCATAGTATCTAATACCCATCTTCGACTTATGGTTATCGAACTTCTTTATCGCTAGGGCTTTAGTGAAGGGGTCGGCTAGGTTCTTCTTGTTATTGATCTTTTGAAGATCGATGTCACCTCGATCCACGATCTTCTAGACCAGATGGAAGCAACATAGAATGTGCTTCGTCCGTTGGAGTGCCTTTGGTTCCTTTGCCTGAGCTATGGCACTAATGCTATCGCAGTAGAGCAAGACTGGATCATCTAGGATGGGTGATACTCCAAGCTCGGTGATGAACTTTCTCAGCCGTACAGCTTTCTTCATGGCATCTAATGTTGTGATGTACTCTACTTTGTAAATAGAGTCCACCATAGTATGCTACTTGGAACTCTTCCAATAGATGGCTCCATCATTCAGAGTAAAGATATATTCCGACATGCTTCTACTATCATCATGGTCAGATTGAAAGTTGAAGTCTGTAAATTTCATAAGTTTTAGATCTAACTCACCATAAATCAACCATTGGTCCTTAGTATTTCTCAAATACATAAGGATGACTTTAATCACTTTTCAGTAGTTTTCTCCAGGATTAGACTAGTACTACTCACTACTCCTAGTCAGTATGCCATGTCTGATCTCGTACATGTCATGGTGTACATGATAGATTCCACTAGCGAAGCATATAGAACTCTACTCATATGCTCTCTCTTTAGGAGTTGTTGGATAATCCTTCTTAGAGAGAGAAATTCTCCATGCTTAGAAGATAGCCCTTTTTGGAATTCTCCATGCTGAACCTCTTCAGCACAATATCTATATATGTGGACTGGGATAACCTAAGCATCCTTTTAGATCTATCACTATAGATCTTCATCCCAAGGATGTAGGATGCTTCACCCAAGTCCTTCATGGAGAATTAAGATGACAACCAAACTTATATTTTCTACAGTGCAGGGATGTCATTTTCAATTAAGAGAATGTCATCCACGTACAAGATAAGGAATACCACTACTAGATCATTTGCCCATTTATAAATGCAGAGCTCTTCTCTATTCTTAACGAAGCCATACGTTTTGATCATCTTATCAAAATGGATGTTCCAACTCTGGGATGCCTGCTTTAATCCATAAATGGATCTTTGAAGCTTGCACACCTTGGACTCATCCATAGATGTGAGCCACTTAGGTTGTATCATAGATACCTCTTTGGTTAGCTCTTCATTCAGGAAAGCTATTTTCACATCCATCTGTCAGATCTCATAATCTAGATGGATGACTATCGTAAGCATTATTCGAATGGATTTGAGCATTGCCATAGGAGAGAACATCTCATCATAGTCAATACCATAACGTTGACGATATCTCTTGACAACCAAATAGACTTTATAGGTCTCCACCTTTCCATCTGTGCTCCTCTTTCTTTTGAAGATCCACTTACATCCAATGGGTTTAACCTCTTCGGGTGAGTCAACCAATGTCCATACATCGTTGACCTTCATGGACTCCATTTTGGATTTCATGGCCTCAAGCCATTTCTTAAAATTAGGTCTCTGCATAGCATCCATATAGATGATCGGATCTTCATCATTCTCATCGAGTTTGATGGGATCACCGTCTTGAACCAAAAAATCATAGTATCTATCTGGGTGATGCAGTATTCTATCGGACCACCTTAATGATCTAGGTACACTAGGTTCCGAATTTGATCTAATCAAATTTGACTCAAGTTCAGCTACAAGTGTCAGTCTTTCTACCTGTTGAACTTCATCAAGTTCAACCTTAGAGGCAACAGTTCCTTCACCAAGGAACTTCTTTTCTAAAAAGGTTGCCTTAAGACTGATGAACACCTTTTATTCATCAGCATGATAGAAATAGTATCCTTTGATCTTTTTTGGATATCCTATGAATGTGCATTTGTCAGACCTAGGTCTAAGTTTATCTATAACTAACCATTTGACATAAGTCAGGCACCCCCAGATCCTAAGGTATGAAAGTGCTGGCTTACGTCCTGTCCATATCTCATATGGAGCTTTAACTATAGACTTACTTGAAATCCTATTTAATAGATAACAAGCTAATTTGAGTGCATATTTTTAGAAGGATATCGACAAGCTGAAAAAATCCAGCATGGATCGAACCATGTCTAACAGAGTTCGATTCTTACTTTTGGACACACCATTATGCTGTGGTGTTCTTGGAGGAGTCCATTGAGAGAGAATCCCATTCTCTCCTAGATATGTGAGAAACTCATCGAAAAGGTATTCCCCTCCTCGATCAAATCAAATAGTTTTAATACTCTTTTTAGTTTATTTTTCTACTTCGGAATCGTTTAAACATTTAAAATGAATCCGACTGATGTTTCACCAAATAGACATATTCATATCTGAATAGATCATTTATGAAAGTGATGAAGTAGAAATATCCACCTCGGACATCTATGCTCATTGGTCCACATACATCAATATGTACTAGATCTAGGGGCTCATTGGCTCTCTCACCTTTTTCAGTAAAAAATGACTTAGTCATTTTACCAAGAAGACAAGACTCATAGGTTGGAAGTGATTCACAATCACTGACTTTGAGAATTTCCTCTTGAGTCAACCTATTTATCCTATTCTTATTTATATGACCTAGTCTATAGTGCCATAAGTAGATATCTGGCACACTATCTAATCTAGGGTGCTTTCCAGTTGAATAGACTATGTTAATAGGTGGTGATAACATATACACATCATTATTCAAATGTCTAGGGAGAACAGTAATACCATTCATAATGATATTATAAAATTATTTTTTATTAAAATTTCATAATTATTTTTGCCTAGAAGGTCTATAAAAATGATATTTAAAAAGAAACTTAGACAAAAATGACAATCATCAAGAATAATAGTATCGAACTCAAATACAAGTTTCAAGATTTCTAAAGCTAGAACTGAAACTGGTCTTCCATCTCCAATGTTCAGGAACCTCTTGCTTTGCTCAGATCTCCTGCTAACCTACAACCTTTACAATGAATTGCAAATATGGTAGGTGCTACCGGTATCCAATACCCAGTTAGTATAATTATAAATAAAGAAATTGCAAGAAGTTATCATATAAATATCTTGCCCAGCAACTGCTTGCTTCTTTCTCTACCTATTCGGATCCAGGAAGGTAATGTACTGAGGATAGTTTCTCTTTCAGTGCCTCCGCTTTTTGCAAAGGAAGCATTCAACTTGACTCTTATCGGGCTTGATCTTCCTGATCTGGCTCTACACAGATGTCCCAGTCTGAACTTGCACCTCTTGTCCTTCTTCTTCTTGTTGTTCTTCTTTCCTTTTCTAAAGGATCGAGAATCAGAAGATGAACCTCCCACTAAGTTCATTGACTCCTTATAGAGTTAGTGATCCTTCTCAAAGTTCTAAAGCAACCCCAGTAGCTTATGGCAGTCTACTTCAGGCATTATCATTCTAAAATGAGTGAGGAATGAGAGATAGGACTTGGGCAACAAGTTTAGTATTGCATCTTTTTCAAGCTATTTATGTAGAAAAAGCCAAGCTTGCTCAATCACTCTATTAGCTCGATCATGTACAGTACATGATCAGTGATAGAGGCTCCATCCCGCATCTTGGCATTGAAGATGGCACAATTAGTCTTGTGCATTTCAATATCATCGGGTGTGCTAAAAGAATCCTCCAACACTTGAAGCATATCCTTTGGCTGAGCTATCTCGAATCTATGACTGAACTCATTGCTCATGGCAGCTAGCATAATGCAGTGCACCATGGTTCGATCACGGAGCCACTTCTGATAAGTATCTCTGACTGTTCCACGTGCATTCAGAGCTATCTCCTCAGCTGCAGGATCCGTCAACACATATAGGATCCATTCATGCTCTAGGACTATCTTTAACTTTCGGTACCAACTACCGAAGTTGAATCCCACCAATTGATTGTCCAACAATAATCAGAGCGATAGGGCAGTGGCCATATTTACATAAAGAAAAATTAAAATCTAATTAGTAATTGATTCATTAAATCTAAATATTTGAATTTTAATCAAAAGATTCTTCTACTATTTTATTCGAATTGATAGCCTTTACCTCCAATTTGAAAAATTATCCTAGTTCCTTAGTGGGTACTAGAATCCACATAGACTGCACACGAGCTCAACTTTAGTTGGCCAACCCATGTATATCTAAAGATAGGTTCATACTTAATTATTTCTCTAAATAATTTCTAGTAATTAAATTTTTGCCCCAGTCCCTAATTAATAGGCTTTGGCCTCCTCTAAAAAGGTCCGATTATGTCCAACCATTAATATGACCATACTTGATCCATCAAACCAATAAATAATTAGGCTCAACTTTGGTTGGCTAACCTAACCACGATTTAGAAAGATGCAGTCAAGAAATCATATAATGAATGAAAATTCCATTAGCCGATAAGCACCAAGCCTTTGGGCCTCCAATGATTATCCAACTAATGGATCCATTATCATCTACTTAATGAGAGGCTATGATCTAGTTATTACAATAACTATTTTATTTTAGGAACCTAATAATTTTAGAGGATTTAATTTTAAAGAAGAGAAAAGGTTAGATGAACTAACTTATCATGATTCTTCCACTGGCTTCACCAAGTCAGCTTAAGGAAGATCATTAATAAGCTGGTCTAGGATCACCTAGATCAGTCACACTGATTTATCTAGCTGACATGGGTCAGCTTGAATAGTCAAGTGATTGGATCAAAACATAATTTCACCAAGAGGTCAAGTAAGTTCGATCAATGAGAGGGTCTACCAAAGCTTGCCTTAGACATCATCAGAAATGATCAGATAAGTGGGCTGCCAATTAAAGACCACCAGTTAGATTTACCTTAGACACCAACTGGTTTGATTAGTCTCAATTATATCAACCTAATAGTTCATGCTAGGCAACGTAGCCAAGAATGAAGTTCATTTTGGGTCTCTTTAAAGACATGGACTTGACCAACTATAACTATTATAATTAATCTAAAGAATCCTTGATCTAATCTAAGACAACAATTGATTAGATTTAGTCAATTCTCTAATTACTCCATATTCTAATCTAACCTTAGGTCTAATCCAATTAATGGATCTAATCCCTACTAACCCATTTAACCTAATGTGTTATGGTTTGTGTCTTAGGATCTTTAAATCATAATCCTAGATCATAATCAAATAACTTCTTAATTCTTAATTAAGTTTTGGGCTGAGGTTTGAAGTTTGATTTTTTGAAAATAATTTTCATATTTATAAAATATTTTTATAACATGATTCTACCAATCAAGTTGCATGTTTAATTCATAATCAATATGCAAATAAAATAAGCATGAAACTACTTTAGATCTAAACTAAACACGTTCATGTAATTAAAATAGTTTCAACTCCAATCAATCATAAATTATCTTAGATTAAATCTAACATATTTATGATGATTAAAATTAAATTAAAATATTTTAATCATATCATAAAATTTCTTAGATTTAATCTAAAATTTTATGATCAATACTTTAGATCGGCACATACTAGGACAATCTCTCCACTATAAGGGATAAATCTTACAACAGGACAACCTTATAATCAGTCCGTACAATCTAAAATTTTTATTTTTAGATTTAAAATTCTTTTAAATCTAATAAATTATAAATAAAATTAGATCATATCTAATAAATTTATGATAAAAAATAGATTTACATGAATTAGGATAACCTCTCCACTATAAGGAGTGAACCTTACAGCAGGACAACCTTATAATAAGTTCGTGTGATCATGATTTTTAATTTTAGATTTAATAATCTGATTATAAATTATATCTAATCTAAGAAATAATCTAAACATGTGTATATAATCATGTAATAATCAACCTAGGCTCTGATACCAATTGAAAGAACCAGATTTAGGGTTTTAGGACTAGATCTTGAAAATTTTTCAAGATCGGATAGTGGAAGACTAAAATAAATTAAAATTTATTTATAAAAATAAGAGAATCCTTAAATCTAAAATTTTATTATATGATTATAGCATGATATTAAATGAAAAATTAAAAATATTAGAGAAAAATATGTTAATCATATCAACATACATCTACACAATATCTAATGCAGGTATATAATAATAGATTAGATCTATATTATCTATGCAAGTTAGATATTTTAACTTGTTGATTCAGGTTGAAGGATGAAGTTTTGAGTCACACATATATCTGATCTCTAAGAGATGTCCACACGAGCCCACGAACCTCGATCAGAAGTTCGATGTAGGAAATTAGCATAGTATGCTAGTACTATGCTAATCCTTCTTCGACGATCGATCTGATGCTTTCTTATTCAAGATTTGAATACTCCAAAAATTAGAAGAAAAAAAAAAGACTTTCAATTTAAAACAACACTCAAAAATCTCTATGTAAGAGGAGGAAAAAGGAAAAGCAAAAGAACCCTAGAAGAAGACCCTCTTCTTCTTCTCTTTTCTCTCACTTAGATACCTAAATTGGTGTCAATGAAATCCCCATGCCCCAAGGGTCTCTCTCTCATTTTCACAAGCCCAAGAGCCCTCTTAATGGTCTAGAATTAATGTGAAATTCAGCCCAAAATTCTCTTTAAATAGAGAGTTAGGATAGACTCCTTGTCTAGGTCAAATACCTAGCAAGGAATGTCCAAAAAGGGCAAGACTTGGGGTGCCCAACTCTTGGGTGCCCCCTCCTTTTTCTTTTGCATGGACCCCCACAATATGTTGTACAAAATACCTCTAATTCCCATGAAAAATATAGAGAAAAAATAGGAGCATGGGCGGCATGAGGAAGGAGGAACTTTGTTTGCAACAAACTCTATCAAATAGAGTTTGATTTCAAAATGACTCTCCAAATAAGACTTGGTCCACAAACTAATTTCCATATAGGAATGAGAGGAGATGGGTGGGCATGCGTGAGATTGCTGGGAGAGGAGATTTGCTACCAAAAATAAGAGAGAAAGAGCATGGGGGGCATGGGATATAGGTGGTGCAAGCAAGATGAATCCTAGTCTTATTAAGATTCCATATTTGACTTAGATAAATATGGTTTCTCAAACCAAATCAAATCAGAAGTAAATCAATCTAATTAAATTAGATCCTAACTCAATTAAGAACTTAATTAAATTAAATTAAATTTTAATTTAATTTTTTAATCAAATTAGAAAATTGGATTGACCCAAGTCCAAGTTGAACTAGGACTAGTTCTTCCTTGCACTTGGCTTATCCAATAAATTAATTGAACTTGATCCAATCAAGTCCATATTAAATTTAATTAAATTATATTTAATTAAACTTAATCTCAATCTTTTGGCTTAATTAAATTAAGTCAATTAGTAATCAAATTGCTAATCGATCCTCCTGTAATATTTGCACTAGGTTAAACATCAATCGTATTGATTGTTTAACCTTAAAACGATTCTCAATCATTGATCAACCATCCGATCAGATCATGAACTATATTATGTATGACCTCATAGATCTAAATCTAAGCTGGTAGCACAGAAATAAATTTTTGTATCAGTCAAAGTGACCATCTAGTAATGGTATCCGACAATCGGATAGGTCTAATGTGTAGAATAACTCCTTAGAACCCATGTAGATATAGTTTTCATATAATTCATCCCCTTGATCAAAATGCTTGTAGGACACCTTAGAGTTCAACTATCAACTCTGATCAGGCTATCCACATTGTATTTTAAAATACTAAATTCATCTTATGGATTACCCTAGTCAAGGTTTTGTTATATTGAAATATAGTGATACATTCTTCTCCAACTCTTGGAGTGGTCAATCCCATTTTGATCATACACCGACTTTGTAAGTACTTGACTATGCCTAAAAGCCTTCCATTATTGAATTAAAAATTCAATTAGTCCGATACCAAAGCACAGTGAGTTGCTTGCAAGCCACTAAGATGATCCCAGGTCTAAGGGACACTTATACCTGTATCACATCAGAGACATTTTCGATAGTAGAATGCTTTAGAGTTGGTCATGTTTAGTGATGATGTATCCCTATATCTCACCTGTATGCCATACCAGTATCTCTACACTCCTTGGTTAAGAGGACAATCAATCTATATGGCATATAGTGAACTATGCTTGATAGGTGTTGTCGTCCTTATTAAAAGTCTATCATTTCATCATGAGCAGTTTTAAAGACTAATCGATAAATTCTATTTTTATCAAATCTAAATAGTTCTAAGGACTTCATCACAATAATAGAGTTCATTAGAAGATGAAAACTTATGAAAAAAATATCAAAAATATATTTTATTAATTAATAAATTAATTATAATTATAATATAGCTCAAGCATGAATAGGTTGATTGACTTTGGAACACATTTTTCAATACATATAACATGCTTTTATAATATAAACTTAGAGTATAGAAATATACCTGAATCACAAAACCTTGATTTGAATCTGAATTACGGTAGTCCAGCAGGGATTCCACCAGGTGCTCATGTGTTCACCCTCCAACGTTGATCCACACGAAGACTTGATCAAGCCTCTAACCCCTTCTCAAATTGATTTTTTATATTAAATTCTTATTACAAGAATTTAATTTGGGCAAAACCTCCTCTACCCTTGCTTCCTTTCTCCTAGCCTTCCCTTTCTCTTGCTTTCTTTTCTCCTTGTCTTTCTTATCTTTCTTCCTAGATCCTTGTCCTAAAGAAGACTTCTTGTCCTTATTAGGACCTTGTCTTAATAAGGGAAGGAAGAAAAAAATTGAACAAAGTAGAGAGAGTTGTAAGAAAGAAGGATTGAGATGAATGCCTCGGAAGCCTAGTATGCCTCCTATTTATAATCTACTTAGGGGTGCCACCTTCAAATTCTCACGCCCCTTCTTTGACTTTTCTCACACCTCTTGAAGCATCTCATGCCCATCTAAAATTCTCAGTCTATGAGCAAGCAGAGGGATTTAAATTCACGAGTTGCTTTGCACAGAAGGACTCTTTGGAAATAATTCTCCGTTGCTTCTAAAAAAGTTACGTAGATTTATTTCTACTTGGCGCCACCTAACAAGGGTTGTGATCTGATCACAAGATCATCTAGTGGCCTACATTATGTGTGCCTACTTTAGATGGGGAGTGGGAGAAACAGAAGTGTTAAATTTCTTAGAGACTTAGTCCAAGCGACGCCATCAAGGGAAGGGGCGGCTAGGAGTTTGATCTTATCCAATTTTCAAATAAGCAATGAGGAGTATTATCTATAGAAGTGCTCTTCCATGCCTCCTCATATCTAAAATCTATGCAAATAAAATGTTACACAGAATAAATAAATGGATAAGCTTAAACGAATGTGGTGCCAACATGCTTTATGTGCTAAGAAACCCATGCACATTAAACAACCCCCATGCGCCAAGAGAGAGACTCTCTAGCATGTGGGATTTAGATATGAGGCACCCATCCCATGGCCCAATCAGTCATGGGTCAACCCAATAAGGAACCAAATCTAATTTGATTAAAATTGGATCTAATTAGCCCAAACTGGAACCAAATTCAAATCTGATTCAAATGTAGGTGTGAGGGTTTACAACATGTGCTAACATGTTCAACTTGCAAACAAGATCTAATCTAATTAGATCCTTAATCAATTTTTTTTATGTATGACCCATTGAGTTCCATGTCTAGCCAACAATGGGTCCGATGCGATTTGACCTAATTTGATTAGAACTCAATCAAACCTATTTAGGTCAAATCGAGCTAACTCAATTCGAACAATTAGAACCCTTTCTAATTGGTGATCAAAATAAACTCTTTAATTTGATCGAACCTACAAGATAAGATTGACATCTAGTAACGTATCATGTCTACCTAGAAGATATAAAATTTTGATAGAAATACCAAAAATATCCTTCATAGAAAGTTACCATACAATTCAATTCTACGATCATCCTACATCCAAATATGACTTTGGATATGAAATCATGTCAAATCCAATATCATATTCATATTTCTCTCAATCTTATAATAATGATTGGATTAATGCAATATTAGAAACTATTTCTAATGTTCATAATGCTTTGATTAAAGTTTTTTCTGAATCATCATTTGATTGAAGCAAGTAGGATGCGATCTCCTCTTACTAGGAGTGATCGTTTTCATGTTGACCTCCTCACAACCTCCAAATACAATCCACCATATTCAGAACATCCTGTACATGACTAAGTCATGAATGAGTATGAACCAAAATATGAATTCAAGCACACAAGTTCTACGATAGTCTTAGGTCAAAGGATTACACACACAACTCCTACTATGAGTAACATCTCTTGACATGCAAAAAAGATTCCAATAGATGTTCTCAAGTTGGATCAATTCAATGAACTCATTTCCTAATAAGCACCTACATCCTTATATTAGTGTCATATGCAAATGATTGTGAGATCAATCATCTTCTCCATCGAGCATACATAGGATGTGCTAGTTTTATCAAAAAGATTGATCTCCAACTCAATGTTCCATCGATCAGAAATATTTTAGATTAGAATTTTAAGATTTTAGGTCTCACAAGTATGATCTCATCATAATCCTAAAACTATAGCCCTGATCTATGGGTTCATCATAATCTTAAAGAAAATAATAAGACACAACACATGATGAAATATAAATGCCTTTATTTTTTTAAAAATATCATTACATGAGTCTGGAAGATAAAAAAATAATCCATCAAAATACATATTTCGATTGGCTTGTTGGGCATATTCCTTTCAGAGGAGCAAGCTATTTCATCTTTCAAATCTTCAAAGAAGTTGGAAGGCATCAAAGTGGTGTTTGCTTAGGAAGCTTTTGGCAAAGGATTCAACCTCTACCAGAACATGGTTGTCGAGAAGTTCCCTGAGCTAGACTTCAGCTTCCTATTGGAGGACTCTTCTGATGATGAGGTGAAGCCTTCTGCAGTTGAAGCCAATCTTCCTCTTGCTGAGCTTGTAGCCACTAAACCTACTAAACCTAATCCTGTGCCTGCTAAGGAGCCAGCACCTACTGAGGCAACACCGAGCTCTTCTACTGCCCCACCTTTAGAGGTTGGAGATCTCTACTGATTGTACTTTTTCTTTTTCTTCTATATTTCATGTACTTAAATTTTTCAATCAATGAAATTAAATCTCTTCTTTTTATACCTCTATGTATTGTGATGTGCCCGTACTTCAGAACTCAACTTGCAAACACTGCCATGGAACACAGTCATGGGTTGAGGCTATGCCACTACGTTGGGCCATCCCCTTGAAAACCCTTATCAAAGATTTGAAGAAGAAAATTTGGCATGCTAACAAGAAGTTGAAGAAAGTACAAGATAAACTTCTAAAATAAAAAAACAACTACGCCATTGCCTTGGCCGAAATTAATCATCTTCGCCAAGCTTCCAAGTAGACCTTCAAGGAGTATACGGCCAAGAAATATCATTTAATTGAAGAGCTTGAGCAAGCATCCAAATAAGCTAGCGAGAAGTCCTGAACTTTGACTGCAAAGATCTATTCTCTCAAAGCTGAGCTCCGAGAGATGAAAGAAAAGATTTAATAGTTGGAGAGGGGCTTGGCCTGGGCTCAAAGTCAAAGAGAATATAGCTAGGATTGGTCGAAAAAATTCTCCAACCTCCAAAAATAGCTACATGCAGTCGAGGAGGCATATTAGACCTATAGACTTGGCTGGTATGACTAGATTATTGAGCTCATGTGGAAGATTCAGGCAGCCAATGATGAAGTGACCTGGCTTCGAAAGCAGTTAGTGGACAAAGCTTAAGTTGGTCCAAGCGGAGATCTAGGCAAGGCAGCATCTTTGAAGAGTACCCTTGGAAGTCTTTTTGAGGCATATGAAAAGAATAAGTCCAAGCTTCTTCAACTGAGAATTCAAATAACTTATCAAGAAAATGCTATAAAGGACATCGAGGTTGAGTTTGTTGTTTTATAGAAAAGATTAAGGGAGGCTAAGGAGGATACTAGAAGAGCTCGAAAACTGCTTGGCAAAAGTTTAGAAGCAAAGAAAGAGCTTGAAGGCAAAATAAATGATTTAAAGCACTCTCTCGTAATGGCTAGGATGGGTAGCCTAAAGTTCAAATAGGACTTCATCTTCCTTTTCCTTTTTTCTCTCTTCTTTTTCTTGTAATTGAAGGAAAAACTAGGTTTTTTCCACCACAGGATCGATCTGATCAGATCAGATTTCCAGCAAAATATTTTAAAACTTTTCTATTATCTGATTAGATTTGAGAATTTTCAAATTTGATTAGATTGATCTAAAAATAAAAAATAGTGATAACAATTATTACCTGATCAGGTAAACCATTTATCCGTTGTGATGATCTGACGACTGATCTGAGATTCTAATTGAGTCACACATGCGTCCGATCTCTACCGATATCCACTCGAGTCAGATCTAAAAGTCTCCTCCTTCTGGATTTGATCTCTAAACATCATATCTGGAATCAACTTGATGCACCTTCGATCTAATCTATGGCAGCAGCATGTCTGTCTCTCGATCAGGGTTTCCTAGACTCGATCTTGGCAGCAATAGTCATCAATGCTTGATGGCTGAATCGCCCAACTCCTTGGACGTGGAGAAGAGGGAGAGGATCAGAAAAAGGGTGTGGGAGATGGGGGAGAGATAGCATCTGGGCGTGGGCTAACATCAATGCCAAACTCTTTGGTGCAGGGTCTATTTATAGACCAAACCCTAGAGTCCCTTTGCATATGACTTTGAACAGATCAAAACCAACATGTAGAAGGACTCTCCTTAATTTTTCATGCGACATATCTAAAATATTTCTCATTTTGTCATACAAAATGAGTGGATTTGATGCCAAAGAATTTTAGATAAAATAATGTAGGCACAGATAATATCTCTCCTAGAGTTTGAATGGTATCAAACACTTTGACCCGTTCAAACTTCATTCAAATGGATAACTACCCATGCCTATCCACATGCCCCTTCCTTGTACAAGCCTCTAGGGCTTCTCTCCTCACGTAACATGATAGGGGCATGCACCCAAGAGAAAACTCTAAAGGCGCGTGCCACCTCTTTCTTTCCTGCAAAGATGGGTCAATGTTTGACCCTTGTCTATTCCCATCTTATGGAATTTAAGACAAGCCCTTTTCAATTCCCATTTAATAAAATTAGGACAAGTCCTAATCAAGTTAGGACAAGCCTTGATCAGGCTAGGATTAAGTCCAATCAGATCAAGAAAAATCCATACAGGGTTTTCGAGAGAGCCTTGTCCAAATTTCATCTCATAATTTTAGGACAAGCACTAATCTAGTTAAGACAATCCTTGTCCTATTTCCATCTCATGGGATTCAGGACAAGCCTTGATTAAGCCATGATAAGGTTTAGTCAAATCAAGATAAATTTTTATAGAATTTTTGGAAGAGGCTTGTCCAAATTTCATCTCATGATTTTAGAGCAAGCCCTGATCTCATCAGGATAAGTCTTGTTTTGACCAGGACAAGCTTATTCTGACTAGGACAAGCTCTAATCAGATCAGGACAAGCTCATATAAGGCTCCCAGATGAGCTAAATCAAATTTGACTCAGTTGAGATGAACCAGAAAGACTACAGAAGGAGAATGTTAGGCTCAATCATGTGCTAACAAGATTTTTTTGAACCTAATTGAATCTAATTCAAATCAATCGAATTCGGTTAGCCCAATTGATGACATCCAAATCCAAACTCTTATTTATGTGATCCAGTTAGGTTCAATTCTGTATGGTAATAAAACATATCATAATCTCTATCATCGACATTATCAAAATACTTTTCGATGGACCAGAACTCTTCTGATTCACCCAATTAGATTCATCGATCATCAAGATAATTCTAATTGATCCCAAAATCCATTAATGACATCTAGCAGTACATGGTGGCAATCCATTAAAACCAAATATGAACCTTTCAGTGCAGCTATCTGTGTGATTGGATTCTTCTATCATGAGCCTCGATAGGATTAAGATTAAGGTGAGCTTGTCAAACATAACACCCCTCATATAAATGAATCATTCGACTCAAGTCCAATTTGAAATCCTAATAGAAACTCCTTTTTATTATTTCACACTACCATAGCCATAGGTTTTAGGACTTGATCTCATGATCATCATAGGACCACTCCTCTACCGAGGCTGATAGATCACTTCTTGGTGCGATCTAGTTCCTACAATGAACATGCTATAGCCAACATACACCTTAGGATTTCGAATGGCTAGGAGATCGAGTTATGGTGTAGTCAAACTATAACACCCTCAAGATGAATTGTCAATGCACCTCAGGTCAAAGAACCAAACACACACTGCAGCATTGAGCTAGTCATCAATGAGAAGGTAGACTTTCTTATGATTGCTCGAGGTGATCACGCTCAATAACCTTATTTTCAACAAGTACCTATACTCTCGCTCTAATGTCTCCACATCATAGACTCAAGACTCATCTATCTTAAAAAAGTAATCGTACACCGATCTTCTTGATTGATCATCATCCTCATAATGATCCTATGATCGAAAGTAATTTATGAGTTAATTATGATAATACATGCCTTAAATTCTCAACTCTTGAGAATATGTGTTATCATGCTCGTTAATTCAAAGGATGTATCACAGACACTTTAATACATAATATGATAAAATAATTAATTTATTTATTAATTTTAAGCCAAAATTATAAAAATATTTTTAGAAAGTATTTTATAAGTGTCAACCAATCTGACTTCTAGGGTACATATCTAACAAACTCTCACTTGGCCTAAAGCCAATTGGCAACAAATCTAAGTTTCATCTTCTTAAGGTGGGCTTTAATCTTTTACTGGTTTAAAAGGCTTCATTAGTGGGTCAACTGCTTTGTCTGCGGTATTAATTCTCTTAACTTTGATGTATCCTTTTTGAGGTAATCATGGATATGATGGAAACTACTATCACTGTCTATTTGAAACTTTTCCAGCCTATAGCACCACCATAGCACACAAACAGACTCCCAAATGTCACTTTCAATCATCTATGTCAAACATATAATCTGAGTCTATAAACTCCTGGATCTGAAGTTCTTCATGCTGAATCTCTTCAATACTTCCTCTATGTCCATATTCTATGAGAGACCCAGCATCCTCATCGATCATCCTCATCGGTCTATTCCTATAGACCTTAATTTTCAAAATGATGGATGCTTCTTCTAGGTCATTTATAGAAAACTCCTTAGATAACCATATTTAGATCAAGGTCAATATAGGAATATCATTCCTGATCAGGAGGATGTCATCAACGTATAATACGAGAAAGACAGCAGTGCTTCCACTAACTAATTTGAACACATATGGCTCCTCCTTATTATCGATGGAACCAAATGATTTGATTACATTATTGAAATGATCATTCCAACTCTGAGATGCCTACTTTAGTCCATAAATGGACCTTTATAGCTTGTAGACCTTGTGATCACCATCACTGAATGTAAAACCAAGCGGCTGTTCCATATAGATATCTTTCTCAAGATATCCATTTAAGAATGCCATTTTCACATCTATCTACCAAATTTTATAATCGAAATAGACTGCAATAGCAAGCAATTGTGTAGATGAATTTTAAAATGGCTACTAGTAAGAAGGTATCCTAATAGTCAATGTCTTTGCACTGACTATATCCTTTCGCTACTAGCCTAACTTTGAATGTCTCCATATTCCCATCTGCATCTATTTTTGCTTGAAGATTCATTTACACCCAATAGGTACTATACCTTTAAGTAGATCTACTAAGGTCCAGACTTGGTTTGAGCATATTGAATCAATTTCTAACTGTAGAAATTGATCTAGAATTTTAGGATTAGCTTTTGAAACTTTTTCAAAATTACAGCGGAAGAGATGAATTAATCATATTAAATCATGAAAATATAATATAAAATCCTACATATAGGATCCTATTACATGATTAAGGCTATTAAATCAAAAAATAAAATATCAAAAGAACTATATGTTGATCATATCAACAGCAGACTACTCTAGATCAGATCTAGATACGTAATAGGGAGATCGGATCATCCTTACCATTGAATCTCGAGTTTCTTAACTCGTTGATCTGGGCCTAAGATGGTTGCTCTAAGCTACACATGTGCCTAGTCTCTATGAGTTATCCACACAAGCCCTCGATCATAGATCTGAAGTCTGGTGCCCGAAAATCAGCATATTATACTTGTACTATGCTGATCCTTCTCCAATAGTCGATCTAGATCTTTCTTCTTTCAAGCATAGACTCTCCAACTTTTAGAAGTTGAGGAAGATGATTTGTGATGCTGAGACACCTCTCAAACACTCACAAAGATGGAGGAATAGGAGTGGAAGAAAAATCCTAGAAGAAGATCCTCTTCTTCTTTCTTCTCTCACCAAAGCATCTTGATTGATGCCTTTACAAAATCCCATGCCCTAGGCTTCTCTCTCAGATTTTCACACCCCAAATGATCTCTCTCATATGTATAATCTATGAAAAGATTAGATTAAAATTTATTTTATATATGAAGATATAGAGAAATCCTTAACTAGATCAAATACCTAGTCAAGGGTTATCCAAACAGAGCTAGACTTGAGGCGCCCAACTCTTGGGCGCCCCCTCCTTTTTTCACTTCATGAACCACCTGAGAATGTCGCACAAATCCTCCTCTACAAAAATTTGAGAGAAAAAATAGGGTTGTAGGTGACACAAAATAGAAAGTAGTTTTGGTTTCTCGAAACTCAATCTCATAGAGTTTAAATCAACTCAAACTCTTCTTTTGACTTGATCACTATATCTAAAATTCATATTTGAGATAAAGGGAGCAAGGGGGTGCACATGAACATCTAGAGAGAAATATTTTCATGAAAAAATCCAAAAAAAAGGTGTGGGGGGGCTTGGGGCTAAGGTGGCACATTGAGATAGGAGTCCTAGTCTCACTAGGATTCCTAGTTTGACTTGGCCCAACTTGATCCTTGGACCAAATTAAATTAAAATTTAATTAATCCAACTAGATTAGATTTTAGTTCAACTAATAACCTAATTAAATTAGATTAAATTAGATTTAATTTTTATTTAATTTTTTAATCAAATTAAAAATTATGTTGATACAAGTCCTAATTGAACTAGGACTAGTTCTTCCTTGCAATTTGACCATCCAATAAACTAATTGGACTTAATCCAATCAAGCTCAAACCAAATATAATTAAATTATATTTAATTAGACTTAATCTTAGCCCTCTGATTTAATCAAATTAAACTAATTAGTAATCAAATTACTAATTGATCATCCTGCAATACTTGTACTAGGTCAAACATTAATCGTATTGAACGTTTAACCCTAGAACGTTCTTAATCATCAATCAACCATCCAATCAGATCGACAACTCTTATGTGTATGACCCCATAGGTCCAAACCTAAGTTGATAGCATAGAAATAAATTTCTGTACCAATCAAAGTGAACATCTAGCAATGGTACCTAATGACCAGATAGATCGAATATGTAGAACAACATCCTTAGACCCATGTGGATATAGTTTTCATATAATTCATCCCCTTAACCAAAATATGAAGAAAAATCTCATTTTTTGTCATAGGATTGTTCAGATCTGATCAGATCTAAGATGAATTTTTCTAAAAAATAAAAAATTCATATAATCCAATCAGATGTAAGAGTTATCAGATCTGATCTAGGTGATCTAATATTAAATACAAAAATTAATTCTAAATGAAGAACATCTCATGCAGCTGATTAGGATAATCTGATTATCCTGATGATGATCCTAATGCTCTTGAGATTCTGGATCAAGCCACGCACATGCATGACCTCTACCGAAGTCCACTCAAGCAAGATCTAGAGGTCATCTTCTTCTGAATCAAGGCTCGAAAGATCACATCTAGATCTAATCTAAAAGTTCTTCAAAATTTCTTTGAAAAAGTAGCAGTCTTCTCTTTCAGCAGTGTTGCCTTCTTCCTAATCTAGATGCCAAGGCTTCTTGGACGGTTCTTAGACTTGTGCCCAACTCCTTGGGTGTGGAGAGGGGAGAGAGAGGATTAGAGGGAGGCATGGAAGAGAGGAGGGCAGCCTTGCAGCATCATGAAAGGGAGAAGCACTCTAACCCTAGGCACAGACATGGTTTAAATAGACCCTACTATGGCATGCAATGCCACATCACCTTGGTCAATCAGAGGCCTTTATTTAATTAGATCTAAATCTGATTGGTGGAATGATGTCATCTGATCATATTAGATAGAGTCCCTCAAAAATTCACATAGGTGGCACCACAGATGGATAGGCCCAACTTCTTTGGCGCCTAAGAGTCCATCTCAATCAAATATCCCTGGAGTCCCATCTGTATGGGACTCCATCTTACCCACATGGGATGCATGCCTGGGGTGGCATGCACTTTCTATATTTCCTCTTTTAGTAAAGGGACAAGAGCCCCAGGTGCTCTTCAATGGGTGCATGCCATATGGCCCTTTGTCCAAGTATCCAGGGTCAACCGTTGACCAATATCCGAAACTAGAAAATGGCAGGTGATAGGAATTGATAGGTATTGTCTCGAATTCATTTAATAAATTAAGATAACCCTTTTCTAACCTGGATAAGTTTCAGTCAGACTAAGATAAGGTTCTTGAGTGAACCCAAACAAATTTACCTCGGCCAAGATGAACCAAAATGATTACAGAAGGAGAATGTTAAGCTCAATCATGTGCTAGCATGATTTCTTTGCATGATTTCTTTGAACCTAATTTGATCTAATCCAAATCAACTAAACTGGGTTAGCCCAATTAATGATATCTAGATCCAAACCCTTGTTTGTGTGATCCAATTAAGTTCAGTTCCGTATGGTAATAAAATATATCGCAATCTCTATCATCGACATCATCAAAATACCTTTTGATGGATCAAAATTTTTTCGATCCACATAATTAGAATGCTCAATCATCAAGATCATTCAAATTGCTCCCAAAATCCATCAGTCACATCTAGCAATATATGGTGGCAAGCCATCATAACTAAAAATAAACCTCTTGGTGTAGTTACTTGTGTGACTGAGTTCTTCTATCTTAAGCTCCGATAGGATTAAGGTTAAGGTGAACTCATCAAACCCAACATCCATCATATGAATTAATCATTCGATTTGAGTTCAATGTGAAATCCTAATAGAAACTCTTTCTATCATCTTTACACTACCATGGCCATGGGCTTAAGGACTCAATCTTATGATTATCATAGGGCTACTCCTCATTTATCAAGGTAGATAGATCCTCTATTGGTGCAATCTAATTCTTACAATGAATATGCTATAGCCAACATACACCTCAGGATTCTGAATGATTTGGAGATCAAGTTGTGGTATAGTCAAACTATAACACCTTTAAGGTGAACTATTGATGCACCTTAGGTCAAAGAACCAGAGACACCACTACAGCATCGAGCTAGTCACCAACGAGAAGGTAGACTTTCTTATGACTGCTCGAGGTTGTCACGCTCAGTGCCCTCATTCTTTAATGAGTACTTGTACTCTCGCTCTGGTGTCTTCACACCTTAGACTTAAAACTCATCTATGCTAAAGAAGTAATCATACACCAATCTTTTTGGATTGATCACCATCCTCATGATGATCCTATGATCGGAAGCAGTTTATGAGTTAATTATGAAAATTCATGTCTTAAATTTTTAACTCTTAAAAATATAAATTATCATTCCATTGACTCAAATAATGTATCACAGATATTTTAAATACACCGTATGATAGGAAATAACTTTTTTATTAATTTATAGTCAAAATTATAAAATTATCCTTAGAAGTGTATTATAAGTGTTTAGCCAATCTGGCTTTTAGGGCACACATCTAACAAACTCCCACTTGACCTAAAGCCAATTCGCTACAAATCTAAGTCCTATCTTCTCAAGGTGAGCTTTGATCTTCTGTTGTCCCAATGACTTCATTAGTGGGTTAGTTGCATTATCTACAGTGTCGACTCTCTTGACCTCGACGTATCCCTTCTTGAGATAATCGTGGATGAGGTGGTATCTAAAGAAAAAATTCTATTTCCTGGCATAGGATCGTTCGGATCTAATTAGATCTGAAGGAATATTTCAAAAAAAAATTCTTAGATCATAATCAAATTTGAGATATCTTGGATCTGATCCTTGAAGATCTGATATTAAGATAAAAAATAAAATTAAATCTAATTTAATTTCATACCATGTATTTGGATAATCAAATTATCCTATGATGATTCTGATCTATCTTGAGGTTCTAGAAGGAGTCACGCAAGCGCCTGATCTCTATCGATATCCACTTGGGCAGAATCTGATGTTCTTCTCCTTCTAAATCTATTCTTCAAAAATCAGATCTGAATCTGATCTTGAAGTTCTTTAAAACTCTTTTGAAGAGGCAGCAGCCGTCTCTTTCTGCAGTGCTATCTTCTTCCTGATCTGGGCACCTTTCTTCCTTGGATCGCACTTGAACCTATGTCCAACTCCTTGGGCATGGAGAGGAGAGAGAGAGGATCAGAAGATGGCATGGAATATATGTGGGCAGCCTTGCGATGTAGAGAATGGAAGAAGCACACAAACTTTAAGTGCAGACAGGGTTTAAATAGAACCTGCTGCGCCATGCAGCGCCACATTATCCCGGCCAGTTAGAAGCCTTCATTCAATCAGATCTAAATTTGATTGTTGAGGTGATGTCATCTGATCCAATTAGATGAGATCCACTCTGAAATTCACATAGGTCGCACCTAAACTAGATAAACCCAATCTATTTGGCGCCTAGGTGTTTAAACCTATCAAAACACCATGGAGTCCCATCTATATGGGACTCCATCTCTTATCCACATAGGGCGCATGCCTAGGGTAGCATGCACCCTCTCTCTTGCATCATTTAGCAAGGGGACAAGAGCCCCAAATACTCTCCTATAGGTGCATAACACATGGCCCCATGTCTAGGTGTCCAGGGTCAACAATTGACATATGACCAAAAACAAGAATTAGCTAGTGACAGGAATTAGCAAATGTTATCTTAAATCCATCTAATAAATTAAGACAATCCTTTTCTGATCTAGACTAGCTTCAGTTAGACTAAGACAATGTTCCTGAGTGAGCTCAAACAAATTTAGCTCAGCCGAGATGAGCCTAAGTGATTACAAAAAGGAGAATGTTAGGCTCAATTGTGCTAGCACGATTTTCTTAAACCTAATTAGATCTAATCCAAATCAATTGAACTTGGTTTGTCCAATTGATGACATCCAGACCCAAACCCTTATTTGTATGATCCAGTTAGGTTCAGTTCCATGTGGTAATGAGACATGTCGCAATCTCTATCATCAACATCATTAAAACACCTTTCGATGGACCAGAACTTTTTTGATTCATATAATTAGAATGATCGATCATCTAAATCATTCTAATTGCTCCCAAAATCCACCAGTGATACCTAGCAGTATAAGATGGTAACCCATCAGAACTAAAAGAAAACCTCTCAGTACAGCTACCTGTGTGATTGGGTTCTTCTATCTTGAGCCCTAATTGGATTAGGGTTAATCATGGTAAACTCATCAAACCCAATATCAGTCATATGAATTAATCATTTGATTCAAGTCCTATGTGAAATCCTAACAGAAATTCTTTCTATAATATTCATACTACCATTGTCATGGGCTTATGGACTTAATCTCATGATTATCATAGAGCTACTCCTCATCTACCGAGGTAGATAGATCCCCTATTGGTGTAATCCAATTCCTACAATGAACAACATACACCTCAAGATTTCAAATGGCTAGGAGATCGAGTTATAGTATAGTCAAACTATAACACCCTCAAGATGAATTGCCGATGCACCTCAGGTCAAAGAATCAGACATACCACTACAACATCGAGTCAGCCATCGATGAGAAGGTAGACTTCCTTATGACTACTCGAGGTGGACACGCTCAGTGCCCTCATTCTCTAATGAGTACCTATACTCTCACTTCGGTGTCTCCACACCATAGACTCAAGACATATCTATCCTAAGAAAGCGATCGTAGACCAACCTTTTGGATCGATTACCATCCTCATGATGATCCTATGGTCGGGAGCAGTTTATGAGTTAATTATGAAAATTCATGTATTAAATTTTTAACTCTTAAAAATATGAATTGTCATTACCATTAACTCAAAGGATGTATCACAAACACTTTAAATACACACTATAATAGAAAATAATTTTTTTATTAATTTATAACTAAAATTATAAAATTATTCTTGAAAGTGTATTATAAGTGTTAGCCAATCTGGCTTCTAGGTCACACATCTAACAAACACCCACTTGACTTAAAGCCAATTGGCTATAAATCTAAGTCCCATCTTCTTAAGATGGGCTTCTATCCTCAGCTGGCTAAATGGTTTTGTTAGCGGGTTGGTCGCATTATCTACAGTGTCGACTCTCTTGACCTCGATGTATCCCTTCTCAAGATAATCACAGATAAGGTGATATCACCGCTCGATATTTTTGAATTTTTTATGAGACCTCGGCTCCTTAGCTAGAGCTATGGCACCATTGTTGTCACAGCATAGAGGGATGGCATCTGATGGCATCACTCCTAGCTCTACGATGAACTTCTTGTACCAAAATGCCTCCTTTGCAGCCTCTGACATAGTGATGTACTCTGCTTCCATGGTGGAATCTACTATCACAGTCTGCTTGGAACTCTTTCAACTGATAGCACCACCATTGCACACAAATAGACTTTCAGATGTCAACTTTTGATCATCTATATCGGACATAAAATTTGAATCTGTATACCCCTGGATCTGGAGTTCTTATTACCAAAGACTAGAAACATATCCTTAGTCCTTCTTAGGTACTTAAGGATACATTTCACCAAAGTCCAGTGCTCTTCACCTGAATTTGACTGATACCTGCTCGTGACACTCACAGCATGGGCAATATCAGATCATGTACACAGCATGGCATACATGAGGCTTCCTATTGCTGAAGCATAAGGGATCTTTCTCATGTGTTCAATCTCCTTAGGTGTATTGGGACACATCTTCTTTGAGAGATGAATACTATGTCTGAAGGATACCAATCCCCTCTTGGAGTTTTTCATGCTAAACCTTTTTAGCACCTCTTCTATGTAAATCTCCTTTAAGAGGCCCAGCATCCTATTCAGTCTATCTCTATAGACCTTAATTCCTAGAATAAAGGATGTCTCTCCTAGATCCTTCATAGAGAACTTCTTGGACAACCACATTTTGACTGTAGTCAATATGAGAATATCATTTTCAATTAGGAGGATGTCATCCACATACAGTACAAGAAAGACAACTGCACTCCTGCTGATCTTTTTGAAAATATAGGGCTCCTTCTTGTTCTTGATGAATCCAAATGATTTGCTTACATCTTTGAAATGAGCATTCCAGCTCCAAGATGCTTGCTTAAGTCCATATATGGACCTTTGTAACTTGCATACCTTGTGATTATTATTACTAGATGTGAAACCTAGCGGCTATTCCATATAGATATCTTCCTCAAGATATCTATTTAAGAATGTCATTTTCACGTCCATCTACCATATTTCATAATCGAAATAGGCTACAACAGCAAGCAATGTGTGGATGGATTTAAGCATGGCTATTAGCGAAAAAGTATCCTGATAGTCAATCCCTTCGCATTGACTATATCCTTTCGCTACGAGCCTTGCTTTGAATATCTCTACATTTCCAACAGTACCTATCTTTCTCTTGAAGATCCATTTATACCTAATAGGTACTATACCTTCAGGTGGATCTACCAAGGTCCAGACTTGGTTAGAATGCATTGAGTCAATTTCTAACCTCATCGCCTCTAACCATTTTTCGGAGTCAATATTTGATATTGCCTCATCATAAGTTTGGGATCATCACCATGAATTCCATTTTTTCTAAGAAATATTTTCTCTACGTCCTCTAAAATAGTACCTAAGTATCTTTTAGGAGGATGAAAAATTCTACTTGATCTACGAGGTGGAGGAGGTAGTGTCTGGGCTGGCTCAATCTGATTTGGTTTCATAGGTTCCTTAGCTCATTTCTCATTGAAGACTTTCTCCTCGAGTCTAGTCTGCCTTTCGATGCCACCATCTTGAATAAACTATTTTTCAAGAAAGATAATGTGTCGACTCATAATCACATTGTGATCTTCTAGGAGATAGAAATAATATCCTAATGACTCCTTAGGATATACAATAAATCAAGCTCTAAATGACTTAGACTATAATTTATCTGCCAGTTGTCTCTTGACATGGGCTGGACAACCCCAAATTCTGAGATGACTCAGACTTGGTTTCTTACCATATCATATCTCATTCGGTGTGGTAAGAATGGTTTTAGATGAAATCCTATTTAGTAGATATATAGCGGTCAATAGACAATGTCCCCAAAGAAACTCAAGAAGGTCCATGAAACTCATCATAGATCAGACCATATCTAATAGGATCCGATTTCTCCATTCTAAAACTTCATTGAGTTAAGGCATTCGAGGTGGAGTCCATTGAGAGACTATGTCGTTATCCTTAAGATGGCCTAGGAATTTTTGACTAAGATATTCACCTCCTCGATCTGATCGAAGAACTTTAATGAATTTTTCTATTTATTTTTCTACTTCGAGTCTGAATTTCTTGAATATTTTAAAAGCTTCAAACTTATGTTGCATCAAATACACATACCCGTACCAAGATAAATCATCGATAAAGATGATGAAGTAGATATAATTACCTTTGATCAGTACATCAAATGGCCCGCATACATCTAAAAGTACTATGGCAAGTAGGTCTATGGCTCTTTCCCCATGTCCTACAAAAGGAAGCTTGGTCATTTTGCCATGAAGGCATGATTCATAAATCGGATATAACTCGAAAGTCAATGGACTCAATAGCCCAAATTTCTCTAATTTGTTAATCTTATCTTCAGCTATATGACCTAGCTTAAGGTGCCAAAGATACCTATCATTTAGACTATCCTTAGGTTGCTTTGATCCTATGGCATTCACGTTTTGCTCAATATTAAAAATAAAAATATTAATATGAAACTGATAGAGACCATTTATAAGGAAATCACTTGTAATTTTATTTTTTTCATAAAGAATATTATAATAGTTCTTAAGAAAATTAATTACATAGCCTTCCTGTACTAAACATGAAGCAGAAATCATATTCTTGCTTGCTGTAGGTACATAAAAATAGTCTCTAAGAACTAAATCTAATTCTGATGGTAATCGCGGAGGATAGGTTTTCATGTCCACAACAGCAACTCTTACTCCATTTTCGACGTATAGGATCATCCTGTTAGATATGTGTGCCCCAGAAGCCAAAATTGGCTGACACTTGTAATATACTTCTAGGAGCAAAATTATAATTTTGACTATAAATAATAAAATAAGTTATTTTCTATCACAAATGTGTATTTAGTATCTGTGATACATCCCTTAAGTTAATGATAATGATAATTCATATTTTCAAGAGTTGAAAATTTAAGACATAAATTTTCATTTATTAACTCATAAAATGCTCATGACCATAGGATCATCATGAGGATGGTGATTGATCCAAAAGATTAGTGTATAATTGCTTCTTTATAGTAGATGAGTCTTGAGTCTACAGTGTAGAGACACCAAAGCGAGAGTATAGATACTCGTTAGAGAATGAGGGCACTGAGCGTGACTACCTCGAGTAGTCATAAGGAAGTCTACCTTCTCCTCGATGACTGACTCAAAGCTACAGTGGTGTGTCTGGTTCTTTGAACTGAGGTGCATCGATAGTTCACCTTGAGGGTATTATAGTTTGACTACACCATGACTTGATCTCCTAGCCATTCGGAATCCTGAGGTGCATGTTGGCTATAGCATGTTCATTGTAGGAATTGGATTGCACCAAGAGGGAATCGATCTACCTCGATAGAAGAGGAGCAGTCCTATGATGATCATGAGAATCAAGTCCATAAGCCCATGGCCATGGTAGAGAGTAAAATAATAGAAAAGAGTTTCTATTAAGGTTTTTACATTGGACTTGAATCGAATGATTAAATCATATGATAGAAATTAGGGTTTGACGAGTTCACCTTAACCCTAATCTGATCGGGGCTCAAGATAGAAGAACTTAATCACACAAGTAGCTGCACTCAGAGATTCATTTTTAATTTTGATGGGTTGCCACCATATACTGCTAGGTATCACTGGTAGATTTTGGGAGCAATTAGAATGATTTAGATAATCGATCATTCCAGTTATCTGAATTAGAAGAGTTCTGATCCATCGAAAGGAGTTTCGATGATGGCGATGATGGAGATCACGACATATCCCATTATCATACAGAACTGAATCTAACTAGGTCATACAAACAAGGGTTTGGATCTAGATATCATCAATTGGACTAACCCAGTTCAATTGATTTGAATTAGATTCAATTAGGTTCAAGAAAATCATGCTAGCACACGATTGAACCTAACGTTCTACTTTTACTATCATTAAAAGTTATCTCGACTGAGCCAAATGTGTTTGTGCTCACTTAGGTACCTTTACATGGCCTAACTGGAGCTTGTCCAGGTTAGAAAAGGGTTGTCTTAATTTATGAGATAAATTTGAGACAACACCTGCCATTTTCCATCACCTGCTAATTTTTGTCCTTTGACTTTGGTCAAACATTGACCTTGATCCTTGGACATCTGCCCATGTGTCATGCACTTATTGGAGAGCAGATAGGGACTTATCCCCTTACTGGATTTTGGAAAGGAGGGGGTGCACACCTAGGATGGCGTGCGCCCATGGATAGGGATGCCTGGAGTCCCATGTGGATGGGACTCCAGGTTGCTTCTGGGTTTCTACTTAGGTGGCCCCTGACTATAGACTTTGATCAGTCTTAGGCACCATCTAAGGATGAATTTATGGAGCTCTCATCTAATTGGATCAGATGATGTCATCCCACCAATCAGATTTAGATCTAATTGCACAAAGCAATGCGATTGGTCGGGATGATGTGGCACTGCATGGCGCAGTAGGGTCTATAAATAAACCCTGTATGTGCCCCACTTTTAGTCAGTTCCCTCTTAGCCATGCCCCAAGGCTACCCCTCTTCCTCCTCCATGCCATATTTTGATCCTCTCTCTCCTCTCCATGCTCAAGGAAAGTTGGGCTTCAGTTTGGTGCAATCCAGGCAAGAAAAGGCTGACGAGAAAGGAAGAAGGTAGCACTGCTGCAGAGATGACTGCTAATCTTCAGAAGGAGTTTTGAAAATCCTCCAAATTAGATTCAAATTTGATTTTTGAAAAAGCAATACAGAAGGAGAAGATCTCTAGATCTAGCCTGAGTGTATACCAGTAGAGGCCAAGCGCTTGCATGGCTAGATCCAGAACCTCAGGCAATCAGCAGGATCATCAAAGGATAATCGGATTACCCACATCAAGGTATAAATTAAATTAGATTTAATTTATTTTTATTTTTATTTATTAAATTTATAAAATTAAATTTGAAATATCTTAGATCTGATATGAATGTTTGAGAGAAATTTTTAAAATATCTCTCTTAATCCGATCAGATCTGAATGAACCTGATCCGAGAAATCAGGATTTTCCCTTCAACTGATATCAGAGCTAGGTTCAATAAAAATTATTTAGATCTAATTTTCAATTTATTTTGATCTAATAAATAGGATATTTTAGATGTCACATAAGATGTGATTAGATCTAAAATCAAAAAAATTAAAATTAAATAATATAGATCTAAGTTCTATAATATGTATGACTAGTTGTAATATCGAATAGTTTTATACGTAGTCTTGCATTATCATGATTTATTTTGATTAAATTATAATTTTAGATCTATTTATTTTCTATTTTTTGATAATTATAAATGTTATAATAAGATCTAAAAAATAGAAAATAAAATTATTTAATTTTTAGATCATATGAGATATGATAATTGCATGTCTAGACTAGTTGTAGAATAGTTCTACATAGTTATCTAGATTAGAATTTATTTTGATGTGATCAATTTAAATCTAATTTTTTAGATAATTATGAATAATTTATATCTAAAAAATATGCATGCATGATACATGAGATGTATACAAAACATGTATTAAGTTAGATCAAATTTTATATATGAGATATATGATGTAGATCTAACTAGTTTTATAGATTTATATTTTTGATTAAGGCATTCCCCTTGGCCGTCCGGTCATAAGAATAAAGTAGGGTTTAAATACCCTCTCCTCCCATTCGATGGGGTGTTCTTATAATGTATAGGGGTGCTGCGCATTCATCCTTAATCAGAAATCAAGAACTTACTTTCTACAAAATCCTAGATTTTGAAATCCTAGAATTTTATTTATATATTTTGTTTGTGAACCCTTAACTTAATTAAGAATTAAGATTATGAAATATTAATTAGATCTAAAATTAAAAATTTTAGATCTAAGACATATTCATAATATTGGGTTCGGGCTTGGGTAGCTCAATTAGGTCTAAGCGGTTGATTAAACCGAATCAAGAGTTGGTTAGATGGGATCAACAGTGCTTAAATTGACCAACCTAATAGGATTAAGTCTGGGTCAAGATCGAGTCATGTGAGTGATCAATCAAACTAAGATCTAATTAGGCTAAGTGGTTAGAGTCTGGATTGTAGGCTAACCCGATTGGTTCTGGCTCAACAATTTGGTGTCCAAGGAAAGTCTGGCAGATATGATCGATTGGTTTTTAATTGGAAGCTACTCAACTCGAATGCATTCTTATCGAGTTAATGGCATATCCCTTCCATCGATCTCACTTACCTAGCCATGTTTGTTGGCTCAGTTCTAATCTAAGGTGGTCAATAATCCGAGCTAACCCATGCCACTAGGTTAGTTATAACGGTTATGACTATGTCATGTTTAGTTTAACGAGACCTAAATCAAATCTCCCTAAGAAAAGATTAAGTCTAAGGTCTTCCACTATTGTAGATGTGCAAGCCCTTCCCAGGGTTGATTGTTCTCGGTTGGTTATAGTGGTTTAGTTGCACCGAAAAGATGCAACCATGTCTATTAGGCATTGGATGCTATGGGCTGGAGGATGGATTGAGCTCAATATTTTAGATACGGTGAGAGACTCAATTAGGAATCCAATCTGTGTAAATGGTGGGTCTGACTTAACTAAGGAGTGGATCAATATTTCAAACATGATGAGATTCATGAATTACAGACCAAGTTTGGGTGCACCATGATTAGAGAATCATTGAAGAAGAGTTGTTCACTCATTTGCTAATCCATCATCAATAACTGTTAGGTGAGGTGATGAGTCAGTTGGTGGGATCGCACCACCCACTAAAAATCATTAATTATGAAGATTTTTGCATCTCTATAGAGAGAGTGTAGGGATCCGAGAAAATAGTGGAAGCTAATTTATTTAAAAATAAAATCTCTAAATAAATTGGTTAAGTCTTAATTACAATATCTAACTAAAAACTTTGATTCTCTATAGAAAAATGTCTGCATCCAATCCATTAGCGCAAATCCTGGACACCCATAGACTAATCGGACCAAATTATAAGGATTGACTCTAGAACTTCAAAATCATTTTAGGTTTCAAGAAGTTAACTCATGTATTGGATCAGGATCCTCCCACCTTACCAGCCCCATCCATCCACTGAACAAAGAGCATCTTTGGATAAGTGGACAGACAAAGATAACAAGGTCAGATATTACATGTTGGGCTCGATGTCTGATGAACTTCAGTACCAACATGAAGATATCAGGACTGCTCGCCAAATGTTGGCTCACCTACAAGAGATGTTTGGCGAACAGAGTCACGCAGCCAAGTATCAAGTCACTAAATGACTTTTCAAGGCTAAGATGCATGATGGGCAATCAGTCCAAGATCATTGTCTGATGATGATCAAGTATTTGGAAGAGCTTGAGAAGCTCGGAGTGAGGTTGGACTTGGATCTGCAGAATGATATAATTCTGCAATCTTTGACTGATGCGTATGGGCAGTTCATCATGAACTACCATATGCATAAACTTCAAAATTTCTTGGCCGAACTTATGAATATGCTGGTTACCGCTGAGCTTTTCATGAAAGATTCTAAAGGCTCAGTACTTGCTATGGAACGGACTTCTTCCAAGAGAAAGTCTTTTAAAAAGAAGAAGTTTGCAAAAAAGCAGAAGGTGGAAGGAGGAAAGAAGAAAAAGATAGAGCTAAAGAAGAAGGCCGTTGATAAAAGAAAGTATTTCCATTACAACAATGATGGCCACTGAAAGCAAAACTGTCCTACTTACCTGGCCATCCTAAAGAAGGAGGCAAGTCCTTCTAGAGGTATGCTCGTTATTGAGTCTAACCTTACGATTTCTTCTGCATCTAGTTTGGTGCTTGAATCTGATTCTAGTGCTCACTTGTGCACTTCTATACAAGGTCTTGAGGATAATAGAAGGTTGAGGGATGGTGAGATGATCCTGCACGTCGAAAATGGAGCAAGAGTTGCTGCCATGGCCATGGAAACATACCCTCTTCGACTACCATATGGTTTAGACTTAGTGTTAAAAGACTGTTATTATGTGCCTGCAGCAAGCAGGAATTTGATTTTTATTTCTTGGCTTGCATTAGAAGGCTATGTAATTAGTTTTCTTAAGGACCATTGTAACATTCTTTATAAAAGAAATAAAATTGCAAGTGGTTTCCTTATTAACGATCTTTATCAGTTTACATGTTGACGTATCTGTTTTTAATATTGAGCAAAATCTGAATACCATGAAATGACCCAGGGATAGTCCAAATGATAGGTATCTATGGCACCTAAGACTAGGTCATATAGCAGAAGATAGGGTTAACAAATTGGAAAAAATTGGGCTATTGAGTCCATTGAATTTTGAGTCATATCCAATTTATGAATCTTGTCTTCATGGCAAAATGACTAAGCTCCCTTTTATAGGACATGGGAAAGGGCCACGGATCTCCTTGCCTTAGTACATACTGATGTGTGTGGCCATTCGATGTGCCGGCTAGAGGCAATTTGTCTACTTCATAACCTTTACGATTATTTTATCTAGGTATGGGTATGTGTATCCTATGAGACACAAGTCTAAAGCTTTTAAAAAGTTCAAAGAATTCAAACATGAAGTGAAAAAGCAAATTAGAAAAACCCATTAAGGTTTCTTCATCAGATCGAGGAGGTGAACACCTAGTCAGGAATTTTTGACTATTTAAGAAAAAGGATAGTCTCTCAAATGGACTCCACCTGGACATCTCAACTCAATGGAATTTCAAACGAGGAATCGGACATATTAAGATATGGTTCAATTCATATGATTTTATAAGACCTCCCTAATTTTTTTTTGGGACACATTTTACTACAAATAGTACGGGTAGTGGTATGTGATTTTTAGAACTGATCTAACACAACCGTTGAGATATGGAATGGAAGACCAATCTAAGTCATCTCCCCAAAATTTGGAGTTGTCCGGCTTATGTCTATAAGACAACAGCGAGACAAGTTAGCTTAGGTCTTTAGAGCTCGATTTTATAGGAAATATACCTAAAGAGTCATAGTGATATTATTCTACATTCAAGAAGATCCACAAGTATTGTTGAGTCGACAATGCATCTTTTCCTAAAAAATGAGTTTATTCAAGATAGCGCATTGAAAGCAAATCAAGCTCGATGAGAAAGTCTGCAAACAGCAAACCATCTAAGGACCAATGGAACAAAATCAGGTTAGCCTCAATCCATTCACTACCCTCCTCCACGCGTAGATCAGAAAGGGTTTTCATCCTCCTGAGAGGTAATTAGGTAACTTATTTCAGAGGAAGTAGAGAAAATGTTCTCATAGGTAATAAGATATGTGAAGAATCTAAAAACCTATAACAAGATGATATCGAATAATCGATCCGAGAAATGGTTAGAGCAATGAAGTCAGAAATTGATCGATGAACTAAAAACATAGTTTGGACTTATAGAATCACACAAAGTCAGTCCTATTGGATTAAATGGATCTACAAGAAAGATGGTGCGATGGGATATGTGGAGACATTCAAAAGGTAGATTAGGTGCAAAAGGTTAATAGTAAACTCGCGAAGTTACAATCAGGATACTCTTCCCAGTAGCATGCTTAAATCCATCACGAACATTGCTTGTGTGTCAAGTCCTATTTCGATTATGAAATATGAGTCATGGACGTGAAATGAGCATTCTTGAAATAGATATCCTCTGAGGAAGATATCTATATGGAATAGCGCTAGGCTTTCCTGCTAGTATAGATTGATCAAAGGTATGCAAGCTGCAAAGGTCATATATGGACTTAGCCAAGCATCTTTGGTGGAATACTGTTTTTTAATGATGTGATAATTATTTGGTTTCATCAAAATCAGGAGGAGCCCATATGTTCTATTAAAAAGATCAGTGTGGAGCGCTGTTGTTTCCGTCGTTGTAGTGGATTAATCCTCCTTATGGGAATGATATTCTCCATATGACCATAGTTAAAATATGGTTATCTAAAAAATTCTCTATGAATGACCTTGGAGAAGCATCCTTTATTCTGGGAATTAAGATCTATAAAGATAGACTGAATAGGATGCTACGACTTTCATAGAAAATGTACATAGACGAAGTGCTAAAGAGATTTAGCATGGAAAACTCTAAGAGGGGTTTGGTACCCTTCAGACATGGCATTCATCTTTCCAAGAAGATGTGCCCTAGCACACCTAAGGAAATAGAATGCATGAGCAAGATCCCTTATGCTTCAGCAATAGGGAGCCTCGTGTATGACATGTTATGTGCACGACCTGATATAGCCCATGTTGTGAGTGTCATGAGCAGATATCCATCGAATCCAGATGAAGAACACTGGACTTCTATGAAATGTATCATTAAGTACTTAAGAAGAACTAAGGATATGTTGTTGATCTTTGATAATGGAGAACTCTAAGTCCAGGGATATACAGACTCAGATTTTATGTCCGATGTAGATGATCGAAAGTCAACATCTGAGAGTCTGTTTGTGTGCAATGGTGGAGCTGTCAGTTGAAAAAGTTTCAAGCAGATAGTGATAGCAGATTCCACCATAAAAGTAGAATACATCGCTGCATCAGAAGCTGCAAAGAAGGCATTTTGGTATAAGAAGTTTGCCATAGAGATCGGAGTGATGTCATCAGATGCCATTTCTCTGTACTGCGACAACAATGGCACCTAAGTCCTTACTAAGGAGCCGAGGTCTCATCAGAAATCCAAGCACATCGAGCGGTGATACCACCTCATCCGCAATTACCTCGAGAAGGGTTACGTCGAGGTCAAGAGAGTCGACTCCGCAGACAATGCCACGAATCTGCTTACAGAGCCGTTGGGCCAGCAGAAGATTGAAGCCCACCTTGAGAAGATAGGACTTAGATTTGTAGCCAATTGGCTTTAGGTCAAGTGGAAGTTTGTTAGATATGTGTGCCCTAGAATCCAGAATTGGCTGACACTTGTAATACACTTCTAGGGGCAAAATTATAATTTTGACTATAAATAATAAAATAGGTTATTTTTTATCATAAATGTATATTTAATGTCTGTGATACATTCCTTCAGTTAATGGTAATGATAATTCATATTTTCAAGAGTTAAAAATTTAAGACATAAATTTTCATTTATTAACTCATAAAATGCTCCTAACCATAGGATCATCATGAGGATGGTGATTGATCCGGAAGGTTAGTGTATAATCGCTTTTTTATAGTAGATGAGTCTTAAGTCTATGGTGTAGAGACATCAGAGTGAGAGTACAGGTACTTGTTAGAGAATGAGGGCACTGAGCGTGACCACCTCGAGTAGTCATAAGGAAGTCTACCTTCTAGTCAATGACTGACTCGAAGCTATAGTAGTGTGTCTAGTTTTTTAACCTGAGGTGCATCGGCAATTCATCTTGAGGGTGTTATAGTTTGACTACACCATAACTCGGTCTCCTAGCCATTTGGAATCCTGAGGTGTATGTTGGCTATAGCATGTTCATTGTAAGAATTGGATTGCACCAAGAGAGAATCTATCTACCTAGGTAAAAGAGGAGCAGCCCTATGATGATCATGAAAATCAAGTCCATGAGCCCATAGCCATGGCAGAGAGTAAAATAATAGAAAAGAGTTTCTATTAAGATTTTCACCTCAGATTTGAATCGAATGATTAAATCATATGATAGAAATTAGGGTTTGACGAGTTCACCTTAACCCTAATCTGATCGGGGCTCAAGATAGAAGAACTTAATCACACAAGTAGCTACACCGAGAGGTTTATTTTTAGTTTTGATGGGTTCCCACCATATGTTGCTTGGTGTCACTGGTGGATTTTGGGAGCAATTAGAATGATTTAGATGATCGATCATTCTAGTTGTCTGAATCAGAAGAGTTTTGATCCATCAAAAGGAGTTTTGATGATTTCGATGATGGAGATTGATGCGTGCTAATCTATAGCTATGGCAAGTACACCAGTCGATCAAGTAATAAAGTAAATGAGTATAGTATCATCCCTAGAGGATTGGAAAATAAGTACTGAAAAGCTCTTTCCTATGCTTTATTTAGAAGATCCGATTTATGAGAATAAGAAATTAAAGAACAAAATAAAAAAATAATTAAAAATTTTAAGAAAATAGAGAGAGTGTAATTATTAGGGTTTTAAACTCAAGAGCAATGTGTTACTAAGGCAATTGGTTCACTAACTCAGTCAATACAATATTCAAGTTATTAGATTAATTTTATTTCATGTGACGGTGGAGTCTCCTAATTTATTCACTATCCTTTGGTCCAGGCATAGCAAAACTATCAATATTTATTAATTACCCTTTGGTCCAGGTGTAATTTAAATAAATATTAATGCATTAAGTTTTGTGAAACCCTCTAATTAAAATACGCTGCATCCAAAGCGCACTAAAATTTCCGCATGCATATGAATTCTAATTTGATTCATAATACAAGGTATATAATCAAGAAGCAATAACATAGATGTACTTGGTCCGTAACATCTATGTTCATCAGATCAATTAGAAGATGGCCAGTAATCTAAAAGCATTAAGATCAGATTTATATACTCCTCATGAATAAAATTTAAAAAAAAATAAATCACACTGAATATTGCATCAAAAGAGTGGCTACACCTTAGCCTTAGTAAAAGAAAATTTAGTTCATGATAACAAGTTCAAAAATAGCAAATAAAATAAAAAGCATAGAGCAATTAAATTATTTGATTGCTAAAGTTGATTGTCCGTTGCTCTTGGTGTGGAGAACTTGGTGAAGAAGAAGAGGCTCCTTGATCGATGTCTTGATTGTCAGAAGAAACCCTTTCTTTCTCTCATAAATCTCTCTTTTTTTTCTACCTCTCTCCTCTCTCTCTTCTTTTTCTTTTTTTTTATTTCTTTGACTCTCTCCTTTTTCTCTTTTTTTTCTCTCTGACTTCTCTTCTCTCCTCTCTTTCTATGGCAACAGCAGATTTTTATAGACCAAGAAATTGATTCTTCCCCAAACTCTTTTAGAAATTAGGTTTAAGACTCTCAAAACAACTCAAATTAGGATCTGAATGACTCTGACCGTTAGATGTTGATCAAACGGTCCAAAAACCACTTAAAAACCCTTTAAAACATTTCAGATCAAGTCGAATTTCATGCCAGCCATTAGATCAAGCATTAGATTGAATCTGGGCCATCCGATCGCACACAAAGAAGGCTTCTGATCTTTAGTTTAACATCAGGATGAATCTCAGCTGTTGGATCTTGATCTGGAGCTATGGATGCCGTTCATCAGTGCATTCTTTTCAACCGTCCGATCAAGTCTTAGTGAAAGGCATCCATCGGATTAGACAAAATTCTCAAATTGCTCTCTGTAGACCATGCGCAAGCCTGGTGTTGCATGGACCGCCGCATTCTTTAGCCAATCGGAGCGCACTTCTTCATGTAAAATTCTCAAAATGCCCTCAAGTCGGTCCACCGTGCGCTGCAAAAAATGCTGACGTCATCCTAACATCAGCGTTGCATCGACGGTTTGATCTGCTAATGCGGTCGAACCAGGCGGTGTGCTGAGCCAATTTTCTGAACCGATTTGAACCGAACTGGATTTTTTTTTTTTAAATTCAATTCTAGGCTCGTTTGAAGTCCATTTTGCCTGAAATTTATTTCATCTGAATCAAAAAAATAAGATCTTCATATTGGTGGCCTTCTTTCCTACATAAAATTAATAAAAATATCAATTTCTAAAGAAATAGATTAATTTATTTTATAATTTAATATTTTTATTAGTATATTTTTACCACTTATCACACCCTCCAACTTAGTCATTGCTAGTCCCTTAGCAATGTTTTATTTAATACCATGTTTCAATAAGATTATCCATCACAAAGATAAAATCTAGGACTAAAGGTCAAAAAGTTTAGAAAATACTGCTAACTAAGCATTGAGCTTCAGAAGCAAATTTTTCAGTCAATACAATTAAAAACTTTCTTAGAGTACATCAAAGATCTATAGCACTTGTGTTCGTGATGACTAACTTTAGCATTTCAGTATTAAATTAAAAGAACAAAAGTATCCTCTCTTATCACCTATTTTGGTCAATTTTCTATACATTCTCAATTTTATACTCATGAATTAAGGTAGCTTTCACACTGCCTTTTCCTTTTTTTTTTTTTTTTTTTGTGCTGAGCATCCTGGCCTTTCCTTCACCATTTTACGTGAATTTTCACACTTGACCTAGGTGCAGAGACCCAGTTACTAGGCTTTGGGCAATCCACATATACTCTATCTTTTGCACTTTATTTTTAGGCAGGTAGCTCTTTCCTTAAATTCAAGTTTCTTTGATTAGAATGTATATTAATTATCCAATTTTTAGTGATAATTGAATCCTCAGTTGGCCTTATAATCAATACCTACTTTGCCTTGTTAGTGTGCATGTGCAATTAGAAGTGCTAATAGTCTTTTAATGACCTAAGTAGGCTGCTAAAAGTTGACCAACTAATCTACTTCTTTAACTCATTACATTCATTAGCAAATAATTCTATCTTTTATCACTTATCCAGTTTATCTTGCTCAAGATTTTCTTCTTGACACATGATTTTTTTTTTTTATTATTATTATTATTATTTATTTTTATCTTAACTTATTCTACATTGTCTTAAAGGAGAAAGAAAAATAAAGGATGCAATAAAGGATAGGAAGGAATACACCTGATTTGGTTCAGTCTGGTTCTTTGGAGCTTTGAAATTTTGCTTGAGCTTCTCATTGATTTTTCTGCAAAATTGAAAATACACACCAGAAGCAGTAAAAGAGCAACAACAAATTACTGAAAAATAAAAGAAAAGAAAAATGATCAAAACTAAAAAGAAAAGAAATAACCTATCTAGTAGTTCTGATTTATAGTCTTCAGCTTGACTTTCTTTGAGTTCTAAAGTGGATCAATCTGGTGCCACTTCAATTGGAATACTTTCATGTTTGATCGAGTCCTCTTTCAATTTGACATTGCTAGCTTTTGTAGTCTCAAACCTATTTTCTACAGAATTCTCATATACTGAATTGTCAATAATATCAATTAGAAAATAAGTTTGATTGTCATCAGGATGTTTAGTATCTTTGAAAACATTAAAAGTAACTTGTTCATCTTGGACTCTAAGAATTAATTTTTCCTTGTTGAACATCTATTAAAGCTCCTCCAGTAGCTAAAAAGGGTCTCCCTAAAATAAGGGGTACATCATAATCTTCTTTCCATATCAAGAACAATAAAATCAACAGGAAAAATAAACTTGTTTACCTTTACCAAGACATCCTCCACTATACCTCTTGGATATTTAATGGATCTGTCGGCTAATTGAAGAGTAATAGTGGTAGGCTTTGGTTCTCCTAGACCCAGCTTCCTGAAAATAGAAAAAGGCATGAGATTAATGCTTGCTCCTAAATCACATAAAACTTTATCAAAACTACAATCACCAATAATGCAAGGGGATAGTAAAACTCCCTGGATCTTTTAGCTTCTGTGGTAATTTATTTTGAAGTATTGCTGAGCATTCTTCATTCAAATTTATTCTCTCATGCTCCTTCAGCTTTTTCTTATTTGTTAGGATTTCTTTGAGAAACTTGGCATACCTGGGCATTTGAGTAATAGCATCTACAAAAGGAATATTAATATGTAAATTCTTTAAAATTTTGAAAAAGTTAGAAAATTTCTTATCTGGATGCTGTATTTGTCTCTCTGGGAATGGTAGTGGCGGCACGTAGGGCTTCACATTTGGATCAGCAAATCCGTATACCTGGAGACCATCCATCTGCTGGTTGTTTTGGTGACTGACGAATTTTAGTTGATGGTTCCTTATTTGTAGTTGGCTCTTCAGTCTCTTTCTTCTGATGTGGCTCCTCCAGCTTTGTACCACTTCTTAGGGTGATAGCATTGACTTGCTCCCTTGGATTGGTCTCCGTGTTGCTTGGGCAAGGATCCTTGAGGTCTCTCGGAGATTATCTTAGCCATTTGACCTATTTGCATCTCCAAGTTTCGAATTGCTGCTGTTTGGTCCTGCCTAAGTTTGGCTTCCAAATTTTTTATAGTTGCTTCTTGGTTTTGCATAAATTTGACCATCAGCTCTTCCATGTTGGACTTCTTTTCAGGTACTTGGAATCCCGGGGGTGGCTGTTGTGCTGCATTTTGATTGCTCCATGAGAAATTTGGGTGCTGCCTCCACCCTTGATTGTATGTGTTGGAGTAGGGATTGTTTTGTTGCGGCCTGAAAAAATTACCAATATAATTAGCTGTATCAGTTGTTTTAGCAAAAGGATTACCTGTCTGGCAATTGCTCGTATCGTGTCCTCCTCCACACAGGTCACAAGTAATGCTCTGAATATGCATAGCTGTTCCCTTTAAGTTGTTGACTTCGGCTCTAAGGGCTGCAATTTCAGCTAGTAAGGTTGGCACGCAATCTACTCCCTGCACAGCTGCTAGTCTTTTTGGCATCATGCATTCTGTCTGCCATTGATAGCTATTTGATGCCATCTCATCGATCAGATCGAAGGCTTCTTCCTCCATTTTTTGGTTAATGGTTCCTCCTGCTGCTGCATCAATCATAGAATGATTAGTAGGAGATAAACCATTATAGAAAGTTTGTACCTGAAGCCATACGGGTAGTTGATGATGTGGACATCTCCTCAGCAGTTTCTTGAAATGCTCCCAAGCCTCATATAGTGTCTCCATGTCCATCTGCATAAAAGAAGTGATATCGTTGCGCATCTTGGCAGTCTTGGAAGGTGGAAAGTACTTGGCTAAGAATTTTTGGGCTAGGACATCCCAAGTTGTGATAGAACCTGCAGGAAGAGAATGAAGCCAACTCTTAGCTTTGTCCCATAAAGAGAAAGGAAATAACCTTAATCTAATAGCATCATCCGACACCCCATTAATTTTAAAAGTATCACAAAGTTCAAGAAAATTAGAAATATGGGCATTCGGATCATCATGCACGTGTCCACTGAATTGGACAGTTGATTGAATCATCTGGATCATCGCCGATTTTATTTCGAAGTTGTTTGCTCGTACAGGCGGTCTCCTGATGCTCGAAGCTGCATCGGCTATAGATGGTGTGATGTAATCATTTAATGGATGATGTACTGGTCGAATAGCTTCATGCTGTCCTTCGATCGCCATATCCAATCCTAGATTGATGTCGTTAGGATCTTCAGCTGCCATGTTTCTTTCTTGTTGTAGTCTTCTAATGGTCCTTTCAATTTTCTGGATCTAAAGGTAGTAAGTTACTATGTCCAGTACGTGTCATGCACTGAATTTTTTTTTTTAAATAAAATAATAATAAAAATTAAAAATAAAATTCTAAAGTAAAGCTAGGATCAAAATTTCAATATTGTTTTAGACACAATCCCCGACAACGGCGCCAAAAACTTGATGCGTGCTAATCTATAGCTATGGCAAGTGCACCAGTCGATCAAGTAATAAAGTGAATGAGTAGAGTATCATCCCTAGAGGATTGGAAAAATAAGTACTGAAAAGCTCTTTCCTATGCTTTATTTAGAAGACCGATTTATGAGAATAAGAAATTAAAGAACAAAATAAAGAAATAATTAAAAATTTTAAGAAAATAGAGAGAGTGTAATTATTAGGATTTTAAACTCAAGAGCAATATGTTACTAAGGCAATTGGTTCACCAACTCAGTCAATACAATATTCAGATTATTAGATTAATTTTATTTCATGTGATGGTGGAGTCTCCTAATTTATTCACTACCCTTTGGTCCAGGCATAGCAAAACTATCAATATTTATTAATTATCCTTTGGTCCAGGTGTAATTTAAATAAATATTAATGCATTAAGTTTTGTGAAACCCTCTAATTAAAATACGCTGCATCCAAAGCGCACTAAAATTTTCGCATGCATATGAATTCTAATTTGATTCATAATACAAGGTATATAATCAAGAAGCAATAACATAGATGTACTTGGTCCGTAACATCTATGTTCATCAGATCAATTAGAAGATGGCCAGTAATCTAAAAGCATTAAGATCAGATTTATATACTCCTCATGAATAAAATTTAAAAATAAATCACACTGAATATTGCATCAAAAGAGTGGCTACACCTTAGCCTTAGTAAAAGAAAATTTAGTTCATGATAACAAGTTCAAAAACATAGCAAATAAAATAAAAAGCATAGAGAAATTAGACTATTTGATTGCTGAAATTGATTGTCCATTGCTCTTGGTGTGGAGAACTTGGTGAAGAAGAAGAGGCTCCTTGATCGATGTCTTGATTGTCGGAAGAAAAATCCTTTCTTTCTCTCACAAATCTCTCTTCTTTTTCTACCTCTCTCCTCTCTTTCTCTTCTTTTTCTTTTTTTTTAATTCTCTGACTCTCTCCTTTTTCTCTTTTTTTTCTCTCTGACTTCTCTTCTCTCCTCTCTTTCTACGACAACAGCAGGTTTTTATAGACCAAGAAATTGATTCTTCCCCAAACTCCTTTAGAAATTAGGTTTAAGACTCCCAAAACAACTCAAATTAGGATCTGGATGACTCTGACCATTAGATGTTGATCAAACGGTCCAAAAACCACTTAAAAATCTTTTAAAACATCCTAGATCAAGTTGGATTTCATGCCAGTCATTGGATCAAGCATTAGATTGAATCTGGGCCATCCGATCGTGCATAAAGAAAGCTTTTGATCTTTAGTTTAACATCGAGATGAATCTCAGCCGTTGGATCTCGATCGGGAGCTGCGGATGTCATTCATCAGTGCATTCTTTTCGACCGTCCAATCAAGTCTTAGTGAAAGATGCCCATCAATTTGACAAAATTCCCAAATTGCCCTCTATAGACCATGCGCGAGCCCGATGTTGCATGGACCGCCGCGTTCTTCAACCAATCGAAGCGCGCTTCTTCATGTAAAATTCCCGAAATGCCCTCAAGTCGGTCGACCGTGCACTGCAAAAAATGTTGACGTCATCCTGACATTAGTGCTGCATAGATGGATCGGTCTACCGATGTGGTCGAACTGGGCGATCTGCTGAGCTAGTTTTCTGAACTGATTTGAACCAAATCGATTTTTTTTTTTTGAAATTCAATTTCGGGCTCGTTTGAAGTCCGTTTTGCCTGAAATTTATTTCATCTGAATCAGAAAAATAAGATCTTCACATTGATGGCCTTCTTTCCTATATAAAATTAATAAAAGTATCAATTTCTAAAGAAATAAATTATTTTATTTTATAATTTAATACTTTATTAGTATATTTTTACCACTTATCAAAGATCACAACATATCCCATTACTATACAGAACTAAACCTAACTGGGTCACACAAACAAGAGTTTGGATCTAGATATTATTAATTGGACTAACCCAGTTCAATTAATTTGAATTAGATTCAATTAGGTTCAAGAAAATCGTACTAGCACATGATTGAACCTAACGTTCTCCTTTTACTATCATTAAAAGTTATCTTGACTGAGCCAAATATGTTTGTGCTCACTCAGGTACCTTTACTTAGCTTGACTAGAGCTTATTCAGATCAGAAAAGGATTGTCTTAATTTACGAGATAAATTTGAGACAACACCTGCCATTTTCTATCACCTACTAATTCTTGTCCTTTGACTTTGGTCAAGCATTGACCTTTGATCCTTGGACATCTGTCCATATGTCATGCACTCATTGGAGAGTAGATGGAGGCTTGTCTCCTTACTAGATTTTGAAAATGAGGGGGCACATGTCTAGGATGGCGTGTGCCCATTGATAGGGACTCTTGGAGTCCCATGCGAATGGGACTCCAGGTTACTTCTGGGTTTCTAGTTAGGTGGCCCCTGGTTATAGACTTTGACCAGTCTTAGGTGCCATCTAAGGATGAATTTATGGGACTCTCATCTGATTGGATCAGGTGATGTCATCTCACCAATCAGATTTAGATCTGATTGCATGAAGCAATGCGATTGGTCGGGATGATGTGGCATTGCATGGCGCAGCAGGGTCTATAAATAAACCCTATCTGCGCCCCACTTTTAGTGAGTTCTCGCTTAGCCACGCCCCAAGGCTGCCCCTCTATCTCCTCCATGCCATCTTCTGATCCTCTCTCTCCTCTCCATGCCCAAGGGAAGTTGGGCTTCAGTTTGGTGCGATCCAGGTAAGAAAAGGCTAACGAGAAAGGAAGAAGGCAGCACTGCTGCAGAGACGACTGCTAATCTTAAGAAGGAGTTTTGAAGATCCTCCAAATCAGATCCAAATCTGATTTTTGGAGAAGTGATAAAGAAGAAGAAGATCTCTAGATCTAGCCTGAGTGGATATCGATAGAGGCCAGGTGCTTGCGTGGCTAGATCCAGAACCTCAGGCAATCAGTAAGATCATCAAAGGATAATCGGATTACACACATCAAGGTATAAATTAAATTAGATTTAATTTAATTTTATTTTTATTTATTAGATCTATAAAATCATATTTGAAACATCTCAGATCTGATATGGATGCTTGAGAGAAATTTTTGAAATATCTCTCTTGATTCGATCAGATCTGAACGAACCTGATTCGAAAAATCAGGATTTCTCCTTCACATCCACCATCCCTCAGCCTCCTGCTATCCTCAAGATCCTACATAGAAGTGCATAAGTGAGCATTAGAACCAGAGTCAAGCATCCAACTGGATGCAGAAGAAACCATAAGATTAGATTCTATAACGAGCATACCTCTAGAAGGATCTGCCTCCTTCTTATTCTTCAGGCTGGCTAGGTAAAAAGGGTAGTTCCACTTCCAATGGCCATCAGTGTTGCAATGAAAATATTTTTCTTTGTTAGTAGCCTTTTTCTTTGACTCTGCCTTCTTCTTCCCACCATCCACCTTCTGCTTCTTCACGGACTTCTTCTTCTTTTCAAAAGATTTTCTCTTGAAAGAAGTCCACTCCACAGCAAGTACTGAGCCTTTAAAACTTTTCATAGAAAGCTCAGTAGTAACCAGCATATTAATGAGCTCAGCCAAGGTATTCTGAAGTTTATGCATATGATAGTTCATGATGAACTACCTATACACATCAGTCAAGGACTGCAGAATTATGTTAGTTTGTAGATCCCGATCTAACTTGACACCAATTTTCTCAAGCTCTTTTAAGTTCTTAATCATCATCAGACAACGATCTTGAATCGACCGTCCATCGTGCATTTGAGCCTTAAAGAGTCTTTTAGTGATTTGATATTTGGCTGCATGATTCTGTTCACCAAACAACTCTTATAGGTGAGCCAACATTTGGTGGCTAGTCTTAATGTCTTCATGTTGGTGCTAGATCTCATCAGACATCAAGCCCAACATGTAGTACCTGACTTTGTTATCTTCATCCATCTACTTTTCAAGAGATGCTCTCTAATCAACGGATGGATGGGCTGGTAGGATGGGAGGATCCTGTTCCAACACATGAGTCAATTTCTCAAAATCCAAAATAATTTTGAAGTTTCGAAGCCAATCCTTATACTTGGATCTGGTTAATCTATAGGTGTCCAGGATACGGGCTAGTGGGTTGGACGCAGACATCTTTTGGTAGAGAGTCAAAGTTTCTAGTTAGATTTTATAATTAGACTTAATCAATTTGTTTAGACATTTCATTTTTAAATAAATTAGGCTATCACTATTTACTCGAATCCCTACACTTCCTTGGTAGTGATGCAAAAATCTTTGTGATTATTGATTTTTAGTGGGTGATGCGGTTCCACCGATTGATTTACCACCTCACGTAATAGTTATTGCTAATGGATCAATCGATGAGTGGACAACTCTTGTTCAATGATTCTCTAATCATTCTGCACCCAAACTTGATCTCTAATTCATAAATCTCACTATGATCGGAATATTGATCCACTCCTAGTTAAGTCAGATCCATCATTTGCATAAATTGGATTTCTAATTGGATCCCTCATCGTATCTAAAATATTGAGCCCAATCCATCCTCCAACCCATAGCATCCAATGCCTAATAGACATAATTGCATCTTTCTAGTGCAATTGAACCACTGTATCCAGTCAAGAACAATCAACCCCGAGAAGGATCCGTACATCCACAATGATGGAAGACCTTAGACTTAATATTTTCTTATGAAGATTTAATTTAGATCTCTTTAAACTTGACTTGATTTAATCATAACAATTATGACTAACCTAGTGGCATGGATTGGCTCGAATTGTTAACCATCTCAAATCAAAACTGGATCGACACAAATGGTCAGGTAAGTGAGATCGGTAGAAGGGATATGCCATTAACTTGATAAGAATGCATTCAGATTGAGTAGCTCTTAATTAAAAATTAGTCGATCGTATCTGCCAAACTTACCTTAGACACCAAATTATCGAATCAGAACTAATTGGATTAGCCTACAATCCAGGCTCAAATTGCGAAGCCAAATTAGGTCTTGACTTGATTGAGTCACACCTCAATATAGTTCGATCTTGATCTAGACTTAATCCTATTAGACTTTTTAAATCTAAGCTTTCTTTGATCCCACCTAATCAACTCTTCATCCAGTTTGATCAATCGCTAGACCTAATTGAGCTATCCATGCTTGAACCCAATTTTATGAATATGTCTTAGATATGAAAATTCATAATTTTTAGACCTAATTAATTTCATAATCTTAATTCTTAATTAAGTTTTGAATAAATGAATAAAATATGTAATAAAAATTCTAGAGTTTTAGGATCTAGGATTTTGTAGAAAAATAAGTTTTGATTTCTAATTAAGGACGAACGTATAGCACCCCTACACATCATAAGAATATCCCATCGAATGAGAGGAGAGATCTTTTAAATCCTACTTTATTCTTATGATCGGACGGCCATGAAAAATGCCTTAATCAGAAATATAATTTTCTACTACAAAATTAGTTAGATCTAGATCATATATCGCATATACAATTAATGATTTAACTAATACATGTTTTGCATACATCTTATGTATCATAACTAAAATAATATGCATACTTTTAGATCTAAAATATCTTATATTAAATTTAAAAAATATAATTTTAAATTTGATCATATCAAATATAAAATTATTTTAGAATCTTATAGAATTATTCTATGACTAGTCTAAGCATGCATCTTTCATATCTTATATGAACAAATCAAAAATTAAAAAAAATATTTTTTTATTTTTATATCTAATTACAATAATTATAATATTAGAAAAATAAAAATTAAATAGATCTAAAATTATATTTAATCAAATTAAATATATGATCATACTAGACTACATATAGAACTATTCTATACCTAGTCTAGTCATGCATCTTATACATATTAGATCTAAATGATTTAATTTTTTATTTTTTTAATTTTAGATCTAATCACATCTGATGTGATATTTGAAATCTTTTAATATCAGATCATAATCAAAAATAAAATTAGATCTACGATAGATTTGAAGAACTACTAACCTAGCTTTGATATCAATTGAAGAAAAATCCTATTTTTCAGTACAGGATCGTTCAGATCTGAAGGAATATATTAAAAAAAAATTTTCTCAAATCATAATCAGATCTGAGATATCTTGGATCTGATCCTTTAAGATCAAAAATAAAATAAAATCTAATTTAATTTCATACCTTGTATTTGGATAATCAAATTATCTTATGATGATTCTGATCTGTCCTGAGGTTCTGGAAAGAGCCAGCAAGTGCCTAGCCTCTATCGGTATCCACTCGAACAGGATGTGAAGGTCTTCTCCTTTTGAATATACTCTTCAAAAATTAGATCTGAGTCTGATATTGAGTTTTTCAAAACTCTTTTCAAGAGACAGCGGTTGTCTCTTTCAATAGTGTTGTCTTCTTCCTGATCTAGGCACCTTTCTTCCTCAGATCGCACTTGAACCTATGCCCAACTCCTTGGGCATGGTGAGGAGAGAGAGAGGATCAAAAGATGGCATGGAATATATATGGACAGCCTTGCAATGTAGAGAATGGGAGAAGCACACGAACCCTAGACGTAGATAGGGTTTAAATAGACCCTACTGCACCATGCAGTGCCACATCATCCTGGCTAATCAGAGGCCTTCATTCAATCAGATCTAAATATGATTGGTGGGATGATGTCATCTGATCCAATCAGATGAGAGCCCCTCTAAAATGCATATAGGTGGCACCTAAATTGGATAAACCCAATCTATTTGGCGCCTAAGTGTTTAAACCTATCAAAATACCCTAGAGTCCCATCTATATGGGGGACAAGAGCCCCAGATACTCTCCTATAGGTGCATGACACATGGCCCCATGTCCAGGTGTCGAGTGTCAATAGTTGACCTATGTCCAAAAATAGGAATTAGCAGGTGACAGAAATTAGTAGGTATTGTCTTAAATTCATCTAATAAATTAAGATAATCCTTTTCTGATCTGAACTAGCTTTAGTCAGACTAAGACAAGGTTCCTGAGTGAACCTAACAAATTTGGCTCAGTCGAGATGAACCTAAGTGATTACAAAAAAGAGAATGTTAGGCTCAATCATGTGCTAGCATGATTTCTTTGAACCAAATTAGATCTAATCCAAATCAATTGAATTTGGTTAGTCCAATTGATGACATCTAGACCCAAACCCTTATTTGTATGATCCAGTTAGGTTTAGTTCCGTATGGTAATGAGATATGTCGCGATCTCTATCATCGACATCATCAAAATACCTTTCGATGGATCAAAACTTTTCTGATTCATACAATTAGAATGATCGATCATCTAAATTATTCTAATTATTTCCAAAATCTATTAGTGACACCTAGCAGTATATGGTGGTAACCCATCAGAATTGAAAGCGAACCTCTCGATGTAGCTACCTATGTAATTGGATTCTTCTATCTTGAGCTCCGACTAGATTAGGGTTAAGGTAAACTCATCAAACCCAATATCGATCATATGAATTAATCATTCGATTCGAGTCCTATATGAAATCCTAATGTAAATTTTTTGTATGACATTCACACTACCATGGCCATGGGCTTATGGACTCAATCTCATGATTATCATAGGGCTACTCCTCATCTACCGATGTAGATAGATCTCCTATTGGTGCAATCCAATTCCTATAATGAACATGCTACGACCAACATACAACTCAGGTTTTTGAATGGCTAGGGGATTGAGTTATGGTGTAGTCAAACTATAACACCCTCAAGATGAACTGCTGATGCACCTCAGGTCAAAGAATTAGACATATCACTGCTGCATCGAGTCAGTCATCGATGAGAAAGTAGACTTTCTTATGACTACTCGAGATGGTCATGCTCAGTACCCTCATTCTCTAATGAGTATCTGTACTCTCGCTCTGGTGTCTCCATACCATAGACTCAAGATACATCTATCCTAAGAAAGCGATCATACACCAACCTTCTAGATCGATCACCATCCTCATGATAACCCTATGGTCGGGAGCAGTTTATGAGTTAATTATGAAAATTCATGTCTTAAATTTTCAACTCTTGAAAATATGAACTATCATTATCATTAACTCAAAGGATGTATCACAGACACTTTAAATACATACTATGATAGAAAATAATCTTTTTATTAATTTATAATCAAAATTATAAAATTATCCTTGGAAGTGTATTATAGGTATTAGCCAATCTGGCTTCTAGGGCACACATCTAATAGTATCGTCGCTTGATGTGCTTGGATTTTTGGTGAGATATCGGCTCCTTAGCTAGGGCTATGGCCTATTATTATCACAGTACAGAGGGATGGCTTCTCATGGCATCACTTCAAGCTCTGTGGTGAACTTCTTGTACCAGAATGCCTTCTTTGCAACCTTCGATGCAATGATATACTCCGCTTCCATGGTGGAATCAGCTATCACAGTCTGCTTGGAACTCTTCGAGCTAACAGCTTCAACATTGCATATAAATAGACTTCCAAATGTCGACTTTCGAATATCTATATCGGGCATAAAATTTATGTCTATATACCCCTGGACCTGGTGTTCTCCATTACCAAAGACTAGAAACATATCCTTAGTTCTTTTCAAGTACTTAAGGATACATTTTACAAAAGTCCAGTGCTCTTTACCTAGATTCGACTGATACCTGCTTTTGACACTCATAGCATGGGCAATATCAGGTCATGTACATCGCATGGCATACATGAGGCTCCCTATTTCTCAAGCATAAGGGATCTTGCTCATGCGTTCAATCTCCTTAGGTGTGCTAGTGAAGAAAAATCCTATTTTCCATCACAGGATCATGTAGATCTGATTAGATCTAAGATGAATTTTTTAAAAATTCCTAAATAATCTAACCTAATCTAAGAGTTCTCCGATCTAATCATAGTGATCTGATATTAAAAATTAAAATAAAAATTAAATCAGATTTAATATCATATCTTGTTTGGGTAATCTGATTATCCTTTGATGATCCTGATGTTTCCTGTGGTTCTAAAAAGAACAACACATGCAATTGGGCTCTACCGATATCCACTTAGGAAGGATCTGGAGGTCTTCTCCTCATAAATCTTTTCTCCTTGTTTGTGTGATCTAGTTAGGTTCAGTTCCATATGGTAATGAGATATGTTGCGATCTCTATCATCGACATTATCGAAACACCTTTGGATGGATCAAAATTTTTTTGATTCATAAAATTAGAATGATTGATCATCTACATCATTCTAATTGCTCCCAAAATCCATCGATGACATCTAGCAGTATGTGGTGGCAACCCATCAAAACCAAAAGTGAACCTCTCGATGTAGCTACCAATGTGATTGAGTTCTTCTATCTTAAGCCCTGACAAGATTAGGATTAAGGTGAACTTGTCAAACCCAATATCTATTAGATAAATTAATCATTTGATTCAAGTCCAATATGAAACTCTAATAGAAACTCTTTCTATCATCTTCACTCTGTCATGGCCGTGGGCTTAAGGACTCAATCTCATGATTATCATAGGGCTACTCCTCATTTACCGTGGTAAATAGATCTCCTATTGGTATAATCCAATTTCTATAATGAACATGCTATAGCCAATATACACCTTAGAATTTCGAATAGATAGGAGATCGAGTTATGGTGTAGTCAAACTATAACACCCTTAAGGTGAACTATTGATGCACCTCAGGTCAAAGAACTAGATACACCACTACAGCATCGAGCCAGTCATTGATGAGAAGGTAGACTTTCTTATGACTGCTCGAGGTGGTCACGCTCAGTGCCCTCATTCTCTAACGAGTACCTATACTCTCGCTCTGGTGTCTCCACACTATAGACTTAAGACACACCTATTCTAAGAAAGCAATCGTATACCAACCTTCTGGATTGATCGCCATCCTCATGATTATCCTATGGTCAAGAGCTGTTTATGACTTAATTATGAAAATTCTTGTCTTAATTTTTTAACTCCTTGAAAATATGAATTGTCATTACCATTAACTCAAAGGATGTATTATAAACACTTTAAATACACACTGTGATAAAAAATAATTCATTTATTAATTTATAATCAAAATTATAAAATTGCCCAAAGAAGTGTATTACAAGTGTTTAGCCAATCTGGCTTATAGGAAACATATCTAACAAGGAGACGGGTGGGTGCACATGAGATTGCTGGAAGAGAAGATTTGTCACAAAAAATAAGAGAGAAAGGACATGGGGGGCATTGTATATAGATGGCGCAAGCAAGATGAATCCTAGTCTTATTAGCATTCGATATTTGACTTGGTCAAATATGGTTTCTCAAATCAAATCAAATCAGAAGTAAATCAACATAATTAAATTAGGTCCTAATCCAATTAAGGATTTAATTAAATTAAATTTAATTCTAATTTAATTTTCTAATCAAATTAAAAAATTAGGTGGATCCAAATCTTAGTTGAACTAGGACTAGTTCTTCCTTGCACTTAGCTTATCTAATAAACCAATTGAACTTGATCCAATCAAGCCCAAATTAAATTTAATTAAATTATATTTAATTAGACTTAATCTCAGTCCTCTAGTTTAATCAAATTAAATTAATTAGCAATCAAATTATAAATCGATCCTCCTGCAATATTTGTATTAGGTTTAACATCAATCATATTAATCGTTTAACCTTAGAATGATTCTCAATCATTGATCAACCATTCGATCGGATCGTGAACTCTAATGTATGTGACCCCATAGTTTTGAACCTAAGCCAATAGCATAGGAATAAATTTCTATACCAATCAAAGTGACCATCCAGTAATGATACCTGACGGTCAGATAAGTCGAATGTATAGAACAACATCCTTAGAACCTATTTGAATATAATTTCCATATAATTCATCCTCTTGACCAAAATGCTCAAAGGACATGTCAAAATTCAACTATCAACTTCGATCAGGCTGTCCACATTATATTTCAAAATACCAAATCCATCTCGTGGATTATCCAGCCAAGGTTTTGCTATATTGAAATACAATGATACATTCTTCTCCAACTGTTGGAGTAGTCAATCCCATCTTGATCATACACCAACTTTGCAAATACTTAATAGTGTCCAAAAGCCTTCCGTTACTAAATTAGAAATTTAGTTAGTTCAGTACCAAGGTACAGTGAGTTGCTTGCAAGCCGCTGAGGTGACCTCAGGTTTAAGGGATACTTATACCTATATCCCATCAGAGACATTCTCGATAGCAGAATGCTCTGGAGTTGATTACGTTCAATGACTATGTACCCCTACATCTCACTTATATATCATACCAGTATCTCCACACTTTTTGGTTAAGAGGACAACCAATCTATATGATATATAGTGATCTATGCTTGGTAGAAATTATCGTCCTTATTAACAGCCTATCATTTGATCGTGAATGGTTCTCTTTATCGAACCTAAATAGTCCTAAGGACTTCATCACAGTAATGAAGTTCATTAGAAGATGAAAACTTATGATAAAAAATATCAATAATATATTTTATTATTTAATAAATTAATTATAATTATAATATATCTCAACCATCAATAGACTGATGATTGGCTTTGGGATATATTTTTCAACAACTTTCACTTGTCCTAAAGCTACTTGGCATAGTATCTAATACCCATCTTCGACTTATGGTTATCGAACTTCTTTATCGCTAGGGCTTTAGTGAAGGGGTCGGCTAGGTTCTTCTTGTTATTGATATTTTGAAGATCGATGTCATCTCGATCCACGATCTTGTAGACCAGATGGAAGCAACACAGAATGTGCTTCATCCATTGGAGTGCCTTTGGTTCCTTCGCCTGAGCTATGGCACTAGTGCTATCATAGTAGAGCAGGACTGGATCATCTAGGAAGGGTGATACTCCAAGCTCGATGATGAACTTTCTCAGCCATACAGCTTTCTTCGTAGCATATGATGCTGCGATATACTCTACTTCGTAAATAGAGTCCACCATAGTATGCTACTTGGAACTCTTCCAATAGATGGCTCCATCATTCAGAGTAAAGATATATTTTGACATGCTTCTACTATCACCATGGTCAGATTGAAAGTTGAAGTCTGTAAATTTCATAAGTTTTAGATCTAACTCACCATAAATCAACCATTGGTCCTTAGTATTTCTCAAATACATAAGGATGACTTTAATCACTTTCCAGTAGTTTTCTTCAGGATTAGACTAGTATCTACTCACTACTCCTAGTCAGTATGCCATGTCTGATCTCGTACATGTCATGGTGTACATGATAGATTCCACTACCGAAGCATATAAAACTCTACTCATACGCTCTCTCTTTAGGAGTTGTTGGATAATCCTTCTTAGAGAGAGAAATTTCATGATCTATTAGAAGATAGCCCTTTTTGGAATTCTCCATGCTGAACCTCTTCAGCATAATATCTATATATGTGGACTGGGATAACCTAAGCATCCTTTTAGATCTATCACTATAGATCTTCATCCCAAGGATGTAGGATGCTTCACCCAAGTCCTTCATGGAGAATTGAGATGACAATCAAACTTATATTTCCTACAGTGCAGAGATGTCATTTTCAATTAAGAGAATGTCATCCACGTACAAGATAAGGAATACCACTACTGGACCATTTGCCCATTTGTAAATGCAGGGCTCTTCTCCATTCTTAACGAAGCCATACGTTTTGATCATCTTATCAAAATGCATGTTTCAACTCCGGGATGTCTGCTTTAATCCATAAATGGATCTTTGAAGCTTGAACACCTTGGACTCATCTGTAGATGTGAACCACTCAGGTTGTATCATATATACCTCTTTGGTCAGCTCTCAATTTAGGAAAGTTGTTTTTACATCCATCTACCAGATCTTATAATCTAGATGGATGACTATCGCAAGCATTATTCGAATGGATTTGAGCATTGCCATAGGAGAGAACATCTCATCATAGTCAATACCATAATGTTGACGATATACCTTGACAACCAGATAGACTTTATAGGTCTCCACCTTTCCATCTGTGCTCCTCTTTCTTTTGAAGATCCACTTACACCCAATGGGTTTAACCTCTTCGGGTGGGTCAACCAATGTCCATACATCGTTGACCTTCATGAACTCCATTTTGGATTTCATGGACTCAAGCCATTTCTTAAAATTAGGTCTCTGCATAGCATCCATATAGATGATCGGATCTTCATCGTTCTCATCGAGTTTGATGGGATCACCATCCTGAACCAAGAAATCATAGTATCTATCTGCGTGATGCAGTATTCTATCGGACCATCTTAATGATTCAGGTACACAAGGTTCCAAATCTGATCTAATCAAATTTGACTCAAGTTCAGCTACAGGTGTCAGTCTTTCTACCTGTTGAACTCATCAAGTTCAACTTTAAAGGCAACAGTTCCTTCACCAAGAAACTTCTTTTCCAAAAAGGTTGCCTTAAGACTGATGAACACCTTTTATTCATCAGCATGGTAGAAATAGTATCCTTTGATCTTTTTTGGATATCCTATGAATGTGCAATTGTCAGACCTAGGTCTAAGTTTATCTATAACTAACCATTTGACATAAGCCGGGCACCCCCAGATCTTAAGGTATGAAAGTGCTGGCTTACGTCCTGTCCATATCTCATATGGAGTCTTAACTATAGACTTACTTGAAATCCTATTTAATAGATAGCAAGCTAATTTGAGTGCATATTTTCAGAAGGATATCGACAAGCTAAAAAAATCCATCATGGATCGAACCATGTCTAGCAGAGTTTAATTCTTTCTTTTGGACACACCATTATGCTGTGGTGTTCCTGGAGGAGTCCATTGAGAGAGAATCCCATTCTCTCCTAGATATGTGAGAAACTCATCGGAAAGGTATTCCCCTTCTTGATCAAATCAAAGAGTTTTAATACTCTTTCTAGTTTATTTTACTACTTCACTTCGAAATCATTTAAATATTTCAAATGAATCCGATTGATGTTTCATCAAATAGACATATTCATATCTGAATAGATCATTTATGAAAGTGATGAAGTAGAAATATCCACCTCGAACATCTGTGCTCATTGGTCCACAAACAGCAATATGTACTAGATCTAAGGGCTCATTGGCTCTCTCACCTTTTTCAGTAAAAAATGACTTAGTCATTTTACCAAGAAGACAAGACTCACAGGTTGGAAGTGATTCACAATCACTGACTTTGAAAATTTTCTCTTGAGTCAACCTGTTTATCCTATTCTTATTCATATGACCTAGTCTATAGTGCCATAAGTAGATATCTGGCACACTATCTAATCTAGAGTGCTTTCCAGTTGAATAGACTATGTTAATAGGTGGTGATAACATATACACATTATTATTCAAATGTCTAGGGAGAACAGTAATACCATTCATAATGATATTATAAAACTATTTTTTTATTAAAATTTCATAATTATTTTTGCCCAGAAGGTCTACAAAAATGATATTTAAAAAGAAACTTAGACAAAAATGACAATCATCAAGAATAATAGTATCGGACTCAAATACAAGTTTCAAGATTTCTAAAGCTAGAACTGAAACTGGTCTTCCATCTCCAATGTTCAAGAACCTCTCGCTTTGCTCAGATCTCCTGCTAACCTACAACCTCTACAATGAATTACAAATATTGTAAGTGCTACCGATATCCAATACCCAGTTAGTATAATTATAAATAAAGAAATTACAAGAAGTTATCATATAAATATCTTGCCCAGCAACTGCTTGCTTCTTTCTCTATCTATTCGGATCCGGAAGGTAATGTACCGAGGATAGTTCCTCTTTCAGTGCCCTCGCTTTTTGCAAAAGAAGCATTCAGCTTGACTCTTATCGGGCTTGATCTTCCTGATCTGGCCCTACACAGATGTCCCAGTCTGAACTTGCACCTCTTGTCCTTCTTCTTCTTCTTGTTCTTCTTTCCTTTCCTAAAGGATCGAGAACCAGAAGACGAACCTCCCACTAAGTTCATTGACTCCTTATAGAGTTAGTGATCCTTCTTAAAGTTCTAAAGCAACCCCAGTAGCTTGTGGCAGTCTACTTCAGGCATTGTCATTCTAAAATGAGTGAGGAATGAGAGATAGGACTTGGGCAACAAGTTTAGTATTGCATCTTTTCCAAGCAATTTATGTAGAAAAAGCCAAGCTTGCCCAATCACTCTATTAGCTCGATCATGTACAGTACATGATCAATGATAGAGGCTCCATCCCGCATCTTGGCATTGAAGATGGCACAATTAGTCTTGTGCATTTCAATATCATTGGGTGTGCTAAAAAAATCCTCCAACACTTGAAGCATATCCTTTGGCTAAGCTATCTCAAATCTACGACTGAACTCATTACTCATGGCAGCCAGCATAATGCAGCGCACCATGGTTCGATCATGGAGCCACTTCTGATAAGTATCTCTGACTGTTCCACGTGCATTCAGAGCTCTCTCCTCAGGTGCAGGATCCGTCAACACATATAGGATCCATTTATGCTCCAGGACTATCTTTAACTTTCGATATCAACTATCAAAGTTGAATCCCACCAACTTATGATTGTCCAACAATAATCAGAGTGATAGGACAGTGGCCATATTTGCATAAAGAAAAACTAAAATATAATTAGTAATTGATTCGTTAAATCTAAATAATCAGAGCGATAGGGCAGTGGCCCCACCTTTAGAGGTTGGAGATCTCTACTGATTGTACTTTTTCTTTTTCTTCTATATTTCATGTACTTAAATTTTTCAATCAATGAAATTAAATCTCTTCTTTTCATACCTCTATGTATTGTGATGTGCCCGTACTTCAGAACTCAACTTGCAAACACTGCCATGGAACACAGTCATGGGTTGAGGCTATGCCACTACGTCGGGCCATCCACTTGAAAGCCCTTATCAAAGATTTGAAGAAGAAAATTTGGCATGCTAACAAGAAGTTGAAGAAAGTACAAGATAAACTTCTGAAATCAAAAAACAACTATGCCATTGCCTTGGCCGAAATTAATCATCTTCGCCAAGCTTCCAAGTATACGGCCAAGAAATACAATTTAATTGAAGAGCTTGAGCAAGCATCCAAATAAGCTAGCGAGAAGTCCTGAACTTTGACTGCAAAGATCTATTCTCTCGAAGCTGAGCTCCGAGAGATGAAAGAAAAGATTTAATAGTTGGAGAGGGGCTTGGCCTGGGCTCAAAGTCAAAGAGAATTTAGCTAGGATTGGTCGAAAAAATTCTCTGACCTCCAGAAATAGCTACATGCAGTCAAGGAGGCATATGAGACCTATAGACTTGGCTGGTATGACTAGATTGTTGAGCTCATATGGAAGATTCAAGCAACCAATGATGAAGTGACCTAGCTTCCAAAGCAGTTAGTGGACAAAGCTCAAGTTGGTCCAAGCGAAGATCTAGGCAAGGCAGCATCTTTTAAGAGTACCCTTAGAAGTCTTTTTAAGGCATATGAAAAGAATAAGTCCAAGCTTCTTCAACTGAGAATTCAAATAACTTATCAGGAAAATGCTATAAAGGACATCGAGGCTGAGTTTGTTGTTTTATAGAAAAGATTAAGGGAGGCTGAGGAGGATGCTAGAAGAGCTCAAAAACTGCTTGGCAAAAGTTTAGAAGCAAAGAAAGAGCTTGAAGGCAAAATAAATGATTTAAAGCACTCTCTCGTAATGGCTAGGATGGGTAGCCTGAAGTTCAAATAGGACTTCATCTTCCTTTTCCTTTTTTCTCTCTTCTTTTTCTTGTAATTGAAGGAAAAACTAGGTTTTTTTCCACCACAAGATCGATCTGATCAGATTAGATTTGCAGCAAAATATTTTAAAACTTTTCTATTATCTGATTAGATTTGAGAATTTTCAAATTTGATTAGATTGATCTAAAAATAAAAAATAGTGATAATAATTATTACCTGATCAGGTAAACCATTTACCCATTATGATGATCTGATGACTGATTTGAGATTCTAATTGAGTCGCACATGCATCCAGTCTCTACCGATATCCACTCGAGTAAGATCTAGAAGTCTCCTCCTTCTGGATTTGATCTCTAAACATCAAATTTGGAATCAACTTGATGCACCTTCGATCTAATCTATGGCAGCAGCATGTCCGTCTCTCAATCAGGGTTTCCTAGACTCGATCTTGGCAGCAATAGTCATCAATGCTTGATGGCTGAATCACCCAACTCCTTAGATGTGGAGAAGAGGGAGAGGATCAAGAAAAGGGTGTTGGAGATGAGGGAGAGATAGCATCTGGGCGTGGGCTAAGATCAATGCCAAACTCTTTGGTGCAGGGTCTATTTATAGACCAAACCCTAGAGTCCCTTTGCATATGACTTTGAACAGATCAAAACCAACATGTAGAATGACTCTCCTTAATTTTTCATGCCACATATCTAAAATATTTCTCATTTTGTCATACAAAATGAGTGGATTTGATGCCAAAGAATTTTAGATAAAATAATGTAGGCATAGATAATATCTCTCCTAGAGTTTGAATGGTATCAAACACTTTGACCCGTTCAAACTTCATTCAAATGGATAACTACCCATGCCTATCCACATGCCCCTTCCTTGTACAAGCCTTTAGGGCTTCTCTCCTCACGTAACATCCTAGGGGCATGCACCCAAGAGAAAACTCTAAAGGCGCGCGCCACCTCTTTCTTTCCTGCAAAGATGGGTCAATGTTTGACCCTTGTTTGTTCCCATCTTATGGAATTTAAGACAAGCCCTTTTCAATTCCTATTTAATGAAATTAGGACAAGTCCTAATCAAGTTAGGACAAGCCTTGATCAAGCTAGGATTAAGTCCAATCAGATCAAGAAAAATCCATATAGGATTTTCGAGAGAGCCTTGTCCAATTTCATCTCATGATTTTAGGACAAGCACTAATCTAGTTAAGACAATCCTTGTCCTATTTCCATCTCATGGGATTCAGGACAAGCCTTGATTAAGCCAGGATAAGGTTTAGTCAAATCAAGATAAATTTCTATAGAATTTCTGAAAGAGGCTTGTCCAAATTTTATCTCATGATTTTAGGACAAGCCCTGATCTCATCAGGATAAGTCTTGTTTTGACCAGGACAAGCTTATTCCGACTAGGACAAGCTCCAATCAGATCAGGACAAGCCCATACAAGGCTTCCAGATGAGCTAAATCAAATTTGGCTTAGTTGAGATGAACCAGAAAGACTACAGAAGGAGAATGTTAGGCTCAATCATGTGCTAACAAGATTTTTTTGAACCTAATTGAATCTAATTCAAATCAATTGAATTTGGTTTGCCCAATTGATGACATCCAAATCCAAACTCTTATTTGTGTGATCCAGTTAGGTTCAGTTCTATATGGTAATAAAACATATCATAATCTCTATCATCGACATTATCAAAATACTTTTTGATGGATCAGAACTCTTTTGATTCACCCAATTAGATTCATCGATCATCAAGATAATTCTAATTGATTCCAAAATCCATCAATGACATCTAGCAGTATATGGTGGCAATCCATCAAAACCAAATATGAACCTTTCAGTGCAGCTATCTATGTGATTGGATTCTTCTATCATGAGCCCCGATAGGATTAAGATTAAGATGAGCTTGTCAAACACAACACCCATCATATAAATGAATCATTCGATTCAAGTCCGATTTGAAATCCTAATAGAAACTCCTTTTTATTATTTCACACTACCATAGCCATAGGTTTTAGGACTTGATCTCATGATCATCATAGGACCACTCCTCTATCGAGATTGATAGATCACTTCTTGGTGTGATCTAGTTCCTACAATGAACATGCTATAGCCAACATACACCTCAGGATTTCGAATGGCTAGAAGATCGAGTTATGGTGTAGACAAACTATAACACCCTCAAGATGAACTGTCAATGCACCTCAGGTCAAAGAACCAAACACACATTGCAGCATCGAGCTAGTCATCGATGAGAAGGTAGACTTTCTTATGATTGCTCGAGGTGATCACGCTCAGTAACCTTATTCTCAACAAGTATCTATACTCTCGTTCTGATGTCTCCACATCATAAACTCAAGACTCATCTACCCTAAAAAATTAATCACACACCGATCTTTCAGATTGATCACCATCCTTGTAATGATCCTACGATCGAAAGTAATTTATGAGTTAATTATGATAATACGTGCCTTAAATTCTCAACTCTTGAGAATATGTGTTATCATGCTCGTTAACTCAAAGGATGTATCACAGACACTTTAATACATAATATGATAGAATAATTAATTCATTTATTAATTTTAAGTCAAAATTATAAAAATATTTTTAGAAAGTATTTTATAAGTGTCAACCAATCTGGCTTCTAGGGTACATATCTAACAAAATCTCACTTGGCCTAATGCCAGTTGGCAACAAATCTAAGTTTCATCTTCTCAAGGTGGGCTTTAATATTTTACTAGCTTAAAAGGCTTCATTAGTGGGTCAACTACTTTGTCTGTGGTGTTAATTCTCTTAACTTTGATGTATCCTTTTTGAGGTAATCATGGATATGATGGAAACTACTATCATTGTCTATTTGAAACTTTTCCAGCGTATAGCACCACCATAGCACACAAACAGACTCCCAAATGTCACTTTCAATCATCTATGTCAAACATATAATCTGAGTCTGTAAACTCCTGGATCTGAAGTTCTTCATGCTGAATCTCTTCAATACTTCCTCTATGTCCATATTCTATGAGAGACCCAGCATCCTCATCGATCATCCTCATCGGTCTATTCCTATAGACCTTAATTTTCAAAATGATGGATGCTTCTTCTAGGTCATTTATAGAAAACTCCTTAGATAACCATATTTAGATCAAGATCAATATAGGAATATCATTCCCAATCAGGAGGATGTCATCCACGTATAATACGAGAAAGACAGCAGTGCTCCCATTGACTAATTTGAACACATAGGGCTCCTCCTCATTATCGATGAAATCAAACGATTTGATTACATTATTGAAACTATCATTCCAACTCTGAGATGCCTACTTTAGTCCATAAATGGACCTTTATAGCTTGTAGACCTTGTGATCACCATCACTGGATGTAAAACCAAGCGGCTGTTCCATATAGATATCTTTCTCAAGATATCCATTTAAGATGTCATTTTCACATCTATCTACCAAATTTTATAATCAAAATAGACAATAATAGCAAGCAATTATGCAGATGAATTTTAAAATAGCTACTAGTAAGAAGGTATCCTAATAGTCAATGTCTTTGCACTGACTATATCCTTTCGCTACTAGCCTAACTTTGAATGTCTCCATATTCCCATCTGCATCTATTTTTACTTGAAGATTCATTTACACCCAATAGGTACTATACCTTCAAGTGGATCTACTAAGGTCCAGACTTGGTTTGAGCATATTGAATCAATTTCTGACTGTAGAAATCGATCTAGAATTTTAGGATTAGCTTTTGAAACTTTTTCAAAATTACAGCAGAAGAGATGAATTAATCATATTAAATCATGAAAATATAACATAAAATCCTAGATATAGGATCCTATTACATGATTAAGTCTATTAAATCAAAAAATAAAATATCAAAAGAACTATACATTGATCATATCAACAACAGACTACTCTAGATCAGATCTAGATACGTAATAGGGAGATCAGATCATCCTTACCTTTGAATCTCGATTTTCTTAACTCATTGATCTGGGCCTAAGATGGTTGCTCTAAGCTACATATGTGCCTAGTTTCTATGAGTTATCCACACGAGCCCTCGATCATAGATCTAAAGTTTGGTGCCCGAAAATCAGCATATTATACTTGTACTATGCTGATCCTTCTCCAACAGTCGATCTGGATCTTTCTTCCTTCAAGCATGGACTCTCCAACTTTTAGAAGTTGAGGAAGATGATTTGTGATGCTGAGACACCTCTCAAACACTCACAAAGATGGAGGAATAGGAGTGGAAGAAAAATCCTAGAAGAAGATCCTCTTCTTCTTCTTTCTTCTCTCACCAAAGCATCTTGATTGATACCTTTACAAAATCCCATGCCCTAGGCTTCTCTCTCAGATTTTCACACCCCAAATGACCTCTCTCATATGTATAATCTATGAAAAAATTAGATTAAAATTTATTTTATATATGAAGATATAGAGAAATCCTTAACTAGATCAAATACCTAGTCAAGGGTTATCCAAATAGAGCTAGACTTGAGGCGCCCAACTCTTGGGTGCCCCCTCCTTTTTTTACTTCATGAACCACCTGAGAATGTTGCACAAATCCTCCTCTACAAAAATTTGAGAGAAAAAATAGGGTTGTAGGTGACACAAAATAGAAAGTAGTTTTGGTTTCTTGAAACTCAATCTCATAGAGTTTAAATCAACTGAAACTCTTCTTTTGACTTGATCACTATATCTAAAAACCATATTTGAGATAAAGGGAGCAAGGGGGTGCACATGAACATCTAGAGAGAAATATTTCCATGAAAAAATCCAAAAAAAAGGTGTGGGGGGGGGGCTTGGGGCTAAGGTGGCGCATTGAGATAGGAGTCCTAGTCTCACTAGGATTCCTAGTTTGACTTGGTCCAACTTGATCCTTGGACCAAATTAAATTAAAATTTAATTAATCCAACTAGATTATATTTTAGTTCAACTAATAACCTAATTAAATTAGATCAAATTAGATTTAATTCTGATTTAATTTTCTAATCGAATTAGAAATTATGTTGATACAAGTCCTAATTGAACTAGGACTAGTTCTTTCTTGCAATTTGACCATCCAATAAACTAATTGGACTTAATCCAATCAAGCTCAAATTAAATATAATTAAATTATATTTAATTAGACTTAATCTCAGTCCTCTGACTTAATCAAATTAAGCTAATTAGCAATTAAATTACTAATTGATGATCCTGCAATACTTATACTAGGTCAAACATTAATCATATTGAACGTTTAACCCTAGAACAATTCTTAATCATCAATCAACCATCCAATCAGATCGACAACTCTTATGTGTATGACCCCATAGGTCCAAACCTAAGTTGGTAGCATAGAAATAAATTTCTGTATCAATCAAAGTGACTATCTAGCAATGGTACCGAATGACCGGATAGATCGAATATGTAGAACAACATCCTTAGACCCATGTGGATATAATTTTCGTATAATTCATCCCCTTAACCAAAATATGAAGAAAAATCTCATTTTCTCTCATTTTCTACCATAGGATTCTTCAGATCTGATCAGATCTAAGATGAATTTTTCTAAAAAATAAAAAATTCATATAATCTAATCAGATGTAAGAGTTATCAGATCTGATCTAGGTGATCTAATATTAAATACAAAAATTAATTCTAAATGAAGAACATCTCATGCAGCTGATTAGGATAATCTGATTATCCTGATGATGATCCTAATGCTCCTGAGATTCTGGATCGAGCCACGCACATGCATGACCTCTACCGAAGTCCACTCAAGCAAGATCTAGAGGTCTTCTTCTTCTGAATCAAGGCTCCAAAGATCAGATCTGGATCTAATCTAAAAGTTCTTCAAAATTTCTTTGAAAAAGTAGCAGTCTTCTCTTTCAGCAGTGCTGCCTTCTTCCTGATCTGGATGCCAATGCTCCTTGGACGGTTCTTAGACTTGTGCCCAACTCCTTGGGTGTGGAGAGGGGAGAGAGAGGATTAGAGGGAGGCATGGAAGAGAGGAGGGCAGCCTTGCGGCATCATGAAAGGGAGAAGCACTCTAACCCTAGGCATAGACATGGTTTAAATAGACCCTACTGTGGCATGCAATGCCACATCACCTTGGTCAATCAGAGGCCTTTATTTAATTAGATCTAAATTTGATTGGTGGAATGATGTCATCTGATCATATTAGATAGAGTCCCTTAAAAATTCACATAGGTGGCACCATAGATGGATAGGCCCAACTTCTTTGGCGCCTAAGAGTCCATCTCAATCAAATATCCCTGGAGTCCCATCTATATGGGACTCCATCTTACCCACATGGGGTGCATGCCTGGGGTGGCATGCACTTTCTATATTTCCTCTTTTAGTAAAGGGACAAGAGCCCCAGGTGCTCTTCAATGGGCGCATGCCATATGGCCTTTTGTCCAAGTATCCAAGGTCAACTGTTGACCAATATCCGAAACTAGAAAATGGCAGGTGATAGGAATTGACAGGTATTATCTCAAATTCATTTAATGAATTAAGATAATCCTTTTCTAACCTGGATAAGTTTCAGTCAGACTAAGATAAGGTTCTTGAGTGAACCCAAATAAATTTAGCTCCGTCAAAATGAACCAAAATGATTATAGAAGGAGAATGTTAAGCTCAATCATGTGCTAGCATGATTTCTTTGAACCTAATTGGATCTAATCCAAATTAACTAAACTGGGTTAGCCCAATTCATGATATCCAGATCCAAACCCTTATTTGTGTGATCCAATTAGATTCAGTTTCATATGGTAAAAAGATATATCGCAATCTCTATCATCGACATCATCAAAACACCTTTTGATGGACCAAAATTTTTTCGATCCACACAATTGGAATGATCGATCATCAAGATCATTCAAATTGCTTCCAAAATCCACCAGTCACATCTAGCAGTATATGGTGGCAAGTCATCATAACTAAAAATAAATCTCTCGGTGTAGTTACTTGTGTGACTGAGTTCTTCTATCTTAAGCCTCGATAGGATTAAGGTTAAGGTGAACTCATCAAACCCAACATCCATCATATGAATTAATCATTTGATTCGAGTTCGATGTGAAATCCTAATAGAAACTCTTTCTATCATCTTTACACTACCATGGCCATGGGCTTAAGGACTCAATCTTATGATTATCATAGGGCTACTCCTCATCTATCAAGGTAGATAGATCCTCTATTGGTGCAATCTAATTCTTACAATGAATATGCTATAGCCAACATACACCTCAGGATTCTGAATGATTTGGAGATCAAGTTGTGGTGTAGTCAAACTATAACACCTTTAAGGTGAACTATTGATTCACCTTAGGTCAAAGAACTAGAGACACCACTACAGCATCGAGCCAGTCACCGACGAGAAGGTAGACTTTCTTATGACTGCTCGAGGTTGTCACGCTCAGTGCCTTCATTCTTTAATGAGTACTTGTACTCTCACTCTGGTGTCTTCACACCTTAGACTTAAGACTCATCTATGCTAAAGAAGTAATCGTACACCAATCTTTTTGGATTGATCACCATCCTTATGATGATCCTACGGTCGGAAGCAGTTTATGAGTTAATTATGAAAATTCATGTCTTAAATTTTTAACTCTTAAAAATATAAATTATCATTCCATTAACTCAAAGGATGTATCACAGATATTTTAAATACACCCTATGATAGAAAATAACTCTTTTATTAATTTATAGTTAAAATTATAAAATTATCCTTAGAAGTGTATTATAAGTGTTTAGCCAATCTGGCTTTTAGGGCACACATCTAACAAACTCCCACTTGACCTAAAGCCAATTCACTACAAATCTAAGTCCTATCTTCTTAAGGTGAGCTTCGATCTTCTATTATCCGAATGACTTCATTAGTGGATTAGTTGCATTGTCTATAGTGTCGACTCTCTTAACCTCGACGTATCTCTTCTTGAGGTAATCGTGGATGAGGTGGTATCTGAAGGAAAATTTCTGTTTCCTGGCATAGGATCATTCGGATATAATTAGATCTGAAGGAATATTTCAAAAAAAAAATTTCTTAGATCATAATTAGATCTGAGATATCTTGGATCTGATCCTTTAAGATCTGATATTAAGATAAAAAAAAAATTAAATCTAATTTAATTTCATACTATGTATTTTAATAATCAAATTATCTTATGATGATTCTGATCTGTCTTGAGGTTCTAGAAGGAGCCACGCAAGTGCCTGACCTCTATCGGTATCCACTTGGACAGAATCTGAAGTTCTTCTCCTTCTAAATCCATTCTTCAAAAATCAGATCTGAATCTGATCTTGAAGTTTTTTAAAACTCTTTTGAAGAGGCAGTAGCCGTCTCTTTCTATAGTGCTATCTTCTTCCTGATCTGGGCACCTTTCTTCCTCGGATCATACTTGAACCTATGCCCAACTCCTTGGGCATGGAGAGGAGAGAGAGAGGATCAGAAGATGGCATGGAATATATGTGGGCAGCCTTGCAATGTAGAGAATGGAAGAAGCACACAAACTTTAAGCACAGATAGGGTTTAAATAGAACCTGCTGCGCCATGCAGCACCACATTATCCCGGCCAATCAGAAGCCTTCATTCAATCTGATCTAAATTTGATTGGTGAGGTGATGTCATTTGATCCAATTAGATGAGATCCACTCTGAAATTCACATAGGTGGCACCTAAACTAGATAAACCCAATCTATTTGGCGCCTAGGTGTTTAAACCTATCAAAACACCATGGAGTCCCATCTATATGGGACTCCATCTCTTATCCACATAGGGCGCATGCCTAGGGTGGCATGCACCCTCTCTCTTGCATCATTTAGCAGGGAGACAAGAGCCCCAAATACTCTCCTATAGGTGCATAACACATGGCCCCATGTCCAGGTGTCTAGGGTCAACAATTGACATATGACCAAAAACAAGAATTAGCTGGTGACAGGAATTAGCAAATGTTGTCTTAAATCCATCTAATAAATTAAGACAATCCATTTTTGATCTAGACTAGCTTTAGTCAGACTAAGACAATGTTCCTGAGTGAGCTCAAAGAAATTTAGCTCAGTCAAGATGAGCCTAAGTGATTACAAAAAGGAGAATGTTAGGCTCAATCGTGTGCTAGCACGATTTTCTTAAACCTAATCAGATCTAATCCAAATCAATTGAACTTGGTTAGTCCAATTGATGACATCCAGACCCAAACTCTTGTTTGTGTGATCCAGTTAGGTTCAGTTCTGTGTGGTAATGAGACATGTCACAATCTCTATCATCAACATCATTAAAACATCTTTCGATGGACCAGAACTTTTTTCATTCATATAATTAGAATGATCGATCATCTAAATCATTCTAATTGCTCCCAAAATCCACCAGTGATACCTAGCAGTATAAGACGATAACCCATCAGAACTAAAAGGGGACCTCTCAGTGCAGCTACCTGTGTGATTGGGTTCTTCTATCTTGAGCCCTGATTGGATTAGGGTTAATCATGGTGAACTCATCAAACCCAATATCAGTCATATAAATTAATCATTCAATTCGAGTCCTATGTGAAATCCTAATAGAAATTCTTTCTATAATATTCACACTACCATAGTCATAGGCTTATGGACTCAATCTCATGATTATCATAGAGCTACTCCTCATCTATCGAGGTAGATAGATCTCCTATTGGTGCAATCCAATTCCTACAATGAACATGCTATGGCCAACATACACCTTAGGATTTCGAATGGCTAGGAGATCGAGTTATGGTGTAGTCAAACTATAACACCCTCAAGATGAATTGCCGATGCACCTTAGGTCAAACATTCAGACATACCACTACAACATCGAGTCAGCCATCGATGAGAAGGCAGACTTCCTTATGACTACTCGAGGTGGACATGTTCAGTGCCCTCATTCTCTAACGAGTACCTATACTCTCACTTCGGTGTCTCCACACCATAGACTCAAGACACATCTATCCTAAGAAAGCGATCATAGATCAATCTTTTGGATCGATTACCATCCTCATGATGATCCTAAGGTCGGGAGCAGTTTATGAGTTAATTATGAAAATTCATGTATTAAATTTTCAACTCTTAAAAATATGAACTGTCATTACCATTAGCTCAAAGGATGTATCACAGACACTTTAAATACACACTACGATAGAAAATAATTTTTTTATTAATTTATAACTAAAATTATAAAATTATTCTTGAAAGTGTATAATAAGTGTTAGCCAATCTGGCTTCTAGGTCACACATCTAACAAACACCCACTTGACTTAAAGCCAATTGGCTACAAATCTAAGTCTCATCTTCTTAAGATGGGCTTCTATCCTTAGCTAGCTAAATGGCTTTGTTAGCAGGTCGACCGCATTATCTATAGTGTCGACTCTCTTGACCTCGATGTATCCCTTCTCAAGATAATCACAGATAAGGTGATATCATCGCTCGATATTTTTGAATTTTTGGTGAGACCTCGGCTCCTTAGCTAGAGCTATGGCACCATTATTGTCGCAGTATAGAGGGATGGCATCTGATGGAATCACTCCTAGCTCTGCGATGAACTTCTTATACCAAAATGCCTCCTTTGCAGCCTTTGACGTAGTGATGTACTCTACTTCCATGGTGGAATCTATTATCATAGTCTGCTTGGAACTCTTTCAGCTGATAGCACCACCATTGCACACAAATAGACTTTCAGATGTCAACTTTTGATCATCTATATCAGACATAAAATTCGAGTCTGTATACCCCTGGATCTGGAGTTCTCCATTATCAAAGACTAGAAACATATCCTTAGTCCTTCTTAGGTACTTAAGGATACATTTCACCAAAGTTCAGTGCTCTTCACCTAAATTTGACTGATACCTGCTCGTGACACTCACAGCATGGGCAATATCAGATCGTGTACACAGCATGGCATACATGAGGCTTCCTATTGTTGAAGCATAAGGGATCTTGCTCATGTGTTCAATCCTCAAGTGTGTTCGGACACATCTTCTTGGAGAGATGAATACTATGTCTGAAGGACACCAATCCCCTCTTGGAGTTTTCCATGCTAAACCTTTTTAGCACCTCTTCTATGTATCTCCCGGTCCAGGTTGATGCCATCCTTGGTAAATCCTGAAGGGAAATCCTGATTTCCCGGTCCAGGTTCGTTCCAGATCTGATCAGATCAAGAGATATATTTCAAAAATTTTTCTCTTGATCCCAATCAGATCTTGATATGTTTCAGATCTGATTCTTATTATTTTAATAAATAAAATAAAATAAGATAAATTAAATCAAATTTAATTTACCTGATTTGGGTAATCCTATTACCCTGTAGATGATCCTGATTGCAGCGGAAGGTTCTGGATCTAGCCACGCAAGCGCCTGGCCTCTACCGGTATCCACTCGGGTTGGATCTGGAGATCCTCTTCTTCTCTATCACACCTCCAAAAATCAGATCTGGATCTGATCTGGAGGATCTTCAAAACTCTTTTGAAGATCTGCAGTCGTCCTTTTGCAGCAGCGCAGCCTTCTTGCTTTTGATCGCCTTTCTTTGATCTGAATCGCACCAACCTAAGTCCAAAACTCCTTTTGGACGTGGAGAGCAAGGGGAGAAGAGACTATGGCATGGAGAAGGAGGGGAGAGGCAGCCTTGGGGCGTGGGGTTTCTCAATTGAATTGCATTAGAATCTGAGTTGGGCGCAGGGTCTTATTTATAGACTAAGCGTGATCCAACTCCTCTTCCTCCCAACCAATCACAACCCTTTGTGAAATCAGATCTAAATCTGATTGGTGGGAATAGAGACCCCTGGATTCCTCCTTAGAGGGCGCCTAAGACCAGTCAAAGTTGGATTCTTAGAAGAACTCTAATTGGAATCCAAAAAGGGAGATGGAGTCCTTGTCCAACAAGGACTCCTAGGCGCCTCCAACTTGGGCACACGCCTAGGGTGGCGTGCGCCCTTCTCCTTGCCAGGTTCTGGCAGGGGGACAGGCCCCCACCAGCTCTCCAATAGGTGCATGACATGTGGTCAAAAGTCAAAGTGTCAATGGTCAACGTTTGACCAGTCAAAGGTAGACTTTTGACCAAAGTCAAAGAACAAGAAATGGCAGGTGACCAAAAATGGCAGGTAATGTCTTACAAAATAAGACAACCTTTTCTGAACTTGGACAACCTCCAGTCAGACCATATGAAGGCCTCTGATTGAGCACAAACTCCTTTGGCTCAGTCAGGACAACTTATTTATGATAGTAAAAGAAGAACGTTAGGTTCAATCGAGTGCTAGCACGATTTCCTTGAACCTAATTGAATCTCATTCAGATCAATTGAACTAGATCAGTTCAATTGATGATCACCAGATTCAAACCCTTGTTTGTGTGACCCAGTTAGGTTCAGTTCTGTATGGTAATGGGATATGTCATGATCTCTATCATCGACATCATCGAAACTCCTTTCGATGGATCAGAACTCTTCTGATTCGAACAGCTAGAATGATCGATCATCTAAATCATTCTAATTGCTCCCAAAATCCACCAGTGACACCTAGCAGTATATGGTGGCAACCCATCAGAGCTGAATGCGAACCTCTTGGTGCAGCTACCTGTGTGATTAAGTTCTTCTATCTTGAGCCCCGATCAGATTAGGGTTAAGGTGAAACTCGTCAAACCCTAGTCTCTGTCATATGATGTAATCATTCGATTCGAGTCCAATGTGAAAATCTAAATAGAAACTCTTTCTATTATTTCACTCTGCCATGGCCATGGGCTTCTGGACTTGATTCTCATGATTATCATAGGGCTGCTCCTCTACCACCGAGGTAGATAGATTCCATCTTGATGCAATCCAGTTCCTACAATGAACATGCTATAGCCAACATACACCTCAGGGTTCCATATGGCTAGGAGACCGAGTAATGGTGTAGTCAAACTATAACACCCTCAAGGTGAACTGCCGATGCATCTCAGGTCAAAGAACCAGACACACTACTGCAGCATCGAGTCAGTCATTGACGAGAAGGTAGACTTCCCTAATGACTACTCGAGGTGGTCACGCTCAGTGCCCTCGTTCTCTAACGAGTACCTGTACTCTCGCTCCGGTGTCTCCACACCGTAGACTCAAGACTCATCTACTAAAGAGAAGCGATCGTACACCAACCTTCCGGATCAATCACCATCCTCGTGATGATCCTATGGTCGGGAGCTGTTTATGAGTTAATAATGATTATTCATGTCTTAAATTTTCAACTCTTGAAAATATGAATTATCATTACCATTAACTCAAAGGATGTATCACAGACACTAAATACACATATGTGATAGAAAATAACCCATTTTATTGATTATAGTCAAAATTATAATTTTGCCCCTAGAAGTGTATTACAAGTGTCAGCCAATTCTGGCTTCTAGGGCACATATATCTAACAATCTCCCACTTGTCCTAAAGCCAATTGGCTACAAGTCTAAGTCCCATCTTCTCAAGGTGGGCTTCGATCTTCTGCTGGCCCAACGGCTTTGTAAGTGGGTCTGCCACATTATCTGCGGAGTTGACTCTCTTGACCTCAACGTAACCTTTCTCAAGGTAATCGCGGATGAGATGATATCGCCGCTCAATGTGCTTGGACTTCTGGTGAGACCTCGGCTCCTTAGCAAGGGCTATGGCGCCATTGTTGTCGCAGTAAAGAGGAATGGCATCTGATGGCATTACTCCAATTTCTGCAGCAAACTTCTTGTACCAGAATGCTTCCTTTGCAGCCTCTGATGCAGCTATATATTCTGCTTCCATGGTGGAATCTGCTATCACAGTTTGCTTGGAACTCTTCCAGCTGACAGCTCCACCATTGCACACAAACAGACTTCCAGATGTCGACTTTCGATCATCTATATCAGACATGAAGTCCGAGTCTGTGTATCCCTTGGAACTTGGAGTTCTCCATTACCAAAGACCAACATCATATCCTTAGTTCTTCTCAAGTACTTAAGGATACATTTCACAGAAGTCCAGTGTTCTTCACCTGGATTTGACTGATATCTGCTTGTGACACTCACAGCATGGGCTATATCAGGTCGTGTACATAGCATGGCATACATGAGGCTCCCTATTGCAGAAGCATAAGGGATCTTGCTCATGCGTTCTATTTCCTCAGGTGTGCTGGGGCACATCTTCTTGGAAAGATGAATACCATGTCTGAAGGGTATTAATCCCCTCTTAGAGTTTTCCATACTAAACCTCTTTAGTACTTCCTCTATGTACATCTTCTGTGAAAGTCCTAGCATCCTATTCGGTCTATCCCTATAGACCTTAATTCCTAGAATAAAGGATGCTTCACCTAGGTCTTTCATGGAGAATTCCTTGGACAACCACATCTTGACTGATGTCAACATGGGAATATCATTCCCAATAAGGAGGATGTCATCCACGTACAATACGAGGAAGACAACAGCGCTCCCACTGACCCTTTTGAAAACACATGGTTCCTCTTCATTTTTGATGAAACCAAACTTTTTGATCACATCATTGAAACGAGTGTTCCAGCTCCGAGATGCTTGCTTAAGTCCATATATGGACCTTTGCAGCTTGCAAACCTTGTGATCAGTATCACTGGATGTGAAACCTAGCGGCTGTTCCATATAGATATCTTCCTCAAGATATCCATTTAGGAATGCCGTTTTCACGTCCATTTGCCATATTTCATAATCGAAATAGGCTGCAACAGGCAAGCAATGTGCGGATGGATTTTAGCATAGCTACTGGGGAAAAGGTATCCTGATAGTCAATGCCTTCGCGTTGACTATAACCTTTTGCCACCAGTCTAGCCTTGAATGTCTCCACATTCCCATCTGCACCAATCTTTCTCTTGAAGATCCATTTACACCCAATAGGTACTATACCTTCTGGTGGATCTACCAAGGTCCAGACTTGGTTTGAGTGCATCGAGTCAATTTCTGACTTCATTGCCTCTAAGCCATTTCTCGGAGTCGATATCTGATATCGCCTCGTTGTAGGTTTTGGGATCATCACCATGAGCACCATTACCTATGAGGAACATTTCCTCTACATCCTCTGAAATAATACCTAAGTATCTTTCAGGGGGACGGGAAACTCTTTCCGATCTACGAGGTGGAGGAGGTAGTGTTCTTATTGGCTCAACCTGATTTGGTTCCACTTGGTCCTTAGCTCGTTCTGCTTGTGAGACTTTCTCATCAAGCTTAATCTGCTTTCCAATGCCGCTATCTTGAATAAACTATTTTTCAAGAAATATGGCATGTCGACTCACAATCACATTGTGGTCTTCTGGAATGTAGAAATAGTATCCTAATGACTCTTTAGGATATCCTATGAATCGAGCTCTAAAGGACCTAAACTCTAACTTGTCCGCTTGTTGTCTTTTGACATGAAGCCGGACAACCCCAAATTCTGAGATGACTCAGACTTGGTTTCTTACCGTGCCATATCTCATACGGTGTGGTAGGAACGGTTTTAGAGGGAACCCTATTCAGTAAATAGATTGAAGTTAATAATGAATGTCCCCAAAGAAAATCAGGGAGGTCTGTGAAGCTCATCATGGATCGAACCATATCCAATAGAGTCCGATTTCTCCGTTCTGAAACCCCGTTGAGTTGAGGTGTTCCTGGTGGAGTCCATTGAGAGACTATGCCATTTTCCTTAAGATAGTCTAGGAATTCCCGGCTAAGGTATTCACCTCCTCGATCTGATCGAAGAACCTTAATGGGTTTTCCAGTTTGTTTTTCTACTTCATGTCTGAATTCTTTGAACTTTTCAAAAGGCTTCAGACTTGTGTCTCATAAGATACACATACCCATACCTAGACAGATCATCGGTAAAGGTAATGAAGTAGACAAAATTGCCTCTAGCCGGCACATCAAATGGGCCGCACACATCAGTATGTACTAGGGCAAGGAGATCTGTGGCCCTCTCCCCATGTCCAACAAAAGGGAGTTTAGTCATTTTGCCTTGAAGACAAGATTCACAAGTTGGATATGACTCAAAAGTCAATGGACTCAATAGCCCATTTTTCTCCAATTTGTTGAATCCTATCTTCTGCTATATGACCTAATCTCAGGTGCCATAGATATCTGTCGTTTGGACTATCCCTAGGTCGTTTGGCATTCACGTTTTGCTCGATAGTTAGAAATAGGTACATCAATATGTAGCTGATAAAGACCATTAATAAGGAAACCATTTGCAATTTTATTTCTTTCATAAAGAATGTTACAATGGTCCTTAAAGAAGGTGATCACATAACCTTCTTGTGCTAAGCATGAAACAGAAATCAAATTCCTGCTAGCTGCAGGCACATAATAACAGTCTTTTAAAACTAAGTCTAAACCAGATGGTAATCGAAGAGGGTATGTTCCCACGGCTACTGCAGCAACTCTTGCTCCATTACCGATGCGTAGGATCATGTCTCCATCCCTCAGCCTCCTGCTATCCTCAAGACCCTGCATAGAAGTGCACAGATGAGCACTAGAACCAGAGTCAAGCACCCAACTGGATGCAGAAGAAACCGTAAGGTTAGACTCAATAACGAGCATACCTCCAGAAGGACCTTCCTTCTTGTTCTTCAGGGTGGCCAGGTAAGTAGGGCAGTTCCGCTTCCAATGGCCGTCGCTGTTGCAATGGAAACACTTTCCTTTGCCATCGGCCTTTTTCTTCGGTTCTGCCTTCTTCTTCTTTGATCCTTCCACCTTTTGCTTTTTCACAGACTTCTTTTTCTTTCCATAAGACTTTCTTTTGGAAGAAGTCCGTTCCATAGCAAGAACTGAGCCTTTAGAACCTTTCATAGAAAGCTCAGCGGTAACCAGCATATTCATTAACTCGGCCAAGGAATTTTGAAGTTTATGCATGTGGTAATTCATGATGAATTGCCCATATGCATCAGTCAAGGATTGCAGAATAATATCGTTCTGCAGGTCCAAGTCCAACTTCACACCGAGCTTCTCAAGCTCTTCCATGTCCTTGATCATTGTCAGACAGTGATCTTGGACTGACTGCCCATCACGCATCTTAGCCTTAAAAAGTCATTTCGTGACTTGATATTTGGCTGCGCGACTCTGTTCACCAAACATCTCCTGCAGGTGAGCCAACATTTGGCGAGCAGTCCCGATATCTTCATGTTGGCGCTGGAGCTCATCAGACATCGAGCCCAACATGTAATATCTGGCCTTATTATCTTCGTCAATCCATTTTTCCAGAGACGCTCTCTGTTCAACAGGATGGACGGGCTGGTAAGGTGGGAGGGTCCTGGTCCAAAACATGGGTTAACTTCTCAGAACCCAAAATAATTTTGTAGTTCCTGAGCCAATCTTTATAATTGGGTCCAGTCAGTCTATGTGTGTCCAGGATACGTGCCAATGGGTTGGACGCAGACATTTTCCTGTAGAGAGTCAAAGATTCTAGTTAGATACTGTAATTTTGACTTGACCAATTTGTTTAGGGATTTTATTTTTAAACAAATTAGCTCCCACTATTTTCTCGGATCCCTACACTCCCTCTGTAGAGATGCGAAAAATCTCCACGATTAATGATTTCTAGTGGGTGGTGCGGTCTCACCAACTGACTCATCACCTCACCTAACAGTTATTGGTGATGGGTTAGCCAATGAGTGAACAACTCTTGTTCAATGATTCTCTAATCATGGTGCACCCAAACTTGGTCTCTAATTCATGAATCTCACCGTATCCGGAATATTGATCCACTCCTAGTTAAGTCAGACCCACCATTTGCATAGACTGGGTTCCTAATTGAGTCTCTCACCGTATCCAAAATATTGAGCCCAACTCATCCTCCAGCCCATAGCATCCAATGCCTAATAGACATGGTTGCATCTTCCCGGTGCAACTGAGCCACTGTATCCAGCCGAGAACAATCAACCCCGGGAAGGGCCCGCACATCTACAATGGTGGAAGACCTCAGACTTAATCTTTTCTTAGGGAGAATTGATTCAGGTCTCATTAAACTAGACTTGGCTTAGTCATAACAATTATGACTAACCTAGTGGCATGGGTTAGCTCGGATTATTGACCACCTCAGATCAGAACTGTGTCAACAGATATGGCCAGGTAAGTGAGACCGGTGGAAGGAATATGCCATTAACTCGTACAAGAACGCATTCAGGTCGAGTAGCTTCCAATTAAAAACCAGTCGGTCGTCTGTGCCAAACTTACCTTAGACACCAAATTGTTGAGTCAGAACCAATTGGGTTAGCCTACAATCCAGACTCTAACCTCTGAGCCTAATTAGGTCTTGCTTGATCGTGACTCGATCTTGACCCAGACTTAATCCTATTAGGCTGGTCAATTTAAGCATTGTTGATCCCATCTAACCAACTCTTGATTCGGTTTGATCAACCGCTTAGACCTAATTGAGCTACCCAAGCCCGAACCCAGTATTATGAATATGTCTTAGATCTGAAATTCTCAATTTTAGACCTAATTAATATTCCATAAACTTAATTCTTAATTAAGTAGGGTTCATAAACAAAATATGCACAATAAATCCTAGGGTTTCAGGATCTAGGGTTTTGCAGAAAGTAAGTTTTGGGTTTCTGATTAAGGACGAACACGCAGCACCCCTACACATCATAAGAACACCCCATCGAATGGAAAGAGAGGGCCTTTAAACCCTTCTTCGTTCTTATGACCGGACGGCCAAGAGGAACGCCTTAATCAGGAACATTCAATACTACAAAACAATATCAGATCTATATCATATATCTCATATATAAAGTTAGATCTAATCATGGCATATTTTGCATACATCTCATGTATCAAATCATGCATATTTTTCAGATCTAAATTATCTCATAATAATCTAAAAAATTAGATTTAAATTGATCTAATCAAAATAAATTCTAATCTAGACAATTATGTAGAACTATTCTACAACTAGTCTAGACATGCATCAATCATATCTCATATGATATTTAAAAATTAAATAATTTTTATTTGCTATTTTTTAGATGTTATTATAACACTTATAATATCAAAAAATAGTAAATAAAAAGATCTAAAATATGATTTAATCAGATTAAATCAAAAACATGCAAGAACTATTCTATAGAACTATTCTATTCTAGAACTAGTCATGCATATCTTCTAATCTTAGATCCAAATCATTTAATTTTAATTTTTTCTGATTTCAGATCTGATCACATCTCATGTGACATCTAAAATCAATTATTTTCTAATTAAAATAAATTTAAAATCAGATCTAAACAATTTAGAACCATGGCTCTGATACCAGTTGAAGGGAAATCCTGATTTCCCGGTCCAGGTTCGTTCAGATCTGATCAGATCAAGAGATATATTTCAAAAATTTTTCTCTTGATCCCAATCAGATCTTGATATATTTCAGATCTGATTCTTATTATTTTAATAAAATAAAATTAAAAGATAAATTAAATCAAATTTAATTTACCTGATTTGGGTAATCCTATTACCCTGTTGATGATCCTGTTTGCAGCGGAAGGTTCTGGATCTTAGCCACGCAAGCGCCTGGCCTCTACCGGTATCCACTCGGGTTGGATCTGGAGATCCTCTTCTTCTCTATCACACCTCCAAAAATCAGATCTGGATCTGATCTGGAGGATCTTCAAAACTCTTTTGAAGATGTGCAGTCGTCCTTTGCAGCAGCGCAGCCTTCTTGATCGATCGATCTGATCACCAACCAAGGTCGGACGGGAGTATGGCATGGCATTGGGGCAATTGAATTGCATTAGAATCTGAGTTGGGCGCAGGGTCTTATTTATAGACTAAGCGTGATCCAACTCCTCTTCCTCCCAACCAATCACAACCCTTTGTGAAATCAGATCTAAATCTGATTGGTGGGAATAGAGACCCCTGGATTCCTCCTTAGAGGGCGCCTAAGACCAGTCAAAGTTGGTTCTTAGAAGAACTCTAATTGGAATCCAAAAAGGAGATGGAGTCCTTGTCCAACAAGGACTCCTAGGCGCCTCCAACTTGGGCACACGCCTAGGGTGGCGTGCGCCCTTCTCCTTGCCAGGTTCTGGCAGGGGGACAGGCCCCCACCAGCTCTCCAATAGGTGCATGACATGTGGTCAAAAGTCAAAGTGTCAATGGTCAACGTTTGACCAGTCAAAGGTAGACTTTTGACCAAAGTCAAAGAACAAGAAATGGCAGGTGACCAAAAATGGCAGGTAATGTCTTACAAATAAGACAACCTTTTCTGACTTGGACAACCTCCAGTCAGACCATATGAAGGCCTCTGATTGAGCACAAACTCCTTTGGCTCAGACAGGACAACTTATTTATGATAGCAAAAGAAGAACGTTAGGTTCAATCGAGTGCTAGCACGATTTCCTTGAACCTAATTGAATCTCATTCAGATCAATTGAACTAGATCAGTTCAATTGATGATCACCAGATTCAAACCCTTGTTTGTGTGACCCAGTTAGGTTCAGTTCTGTATGGTAATGGGATATGTCATGATCTCTATCATCGACATCATCGAAACTCCTTTCGATGGATCAGAACTCTTCTGATTCGAACAGCTAGAATGATCGATCATCTAAATCATTCTAATTGCTCCCAAAATCCACCAGTGACACCTAGCAGTATATGGTGGCAACCCATCAGAGCTGAATGCGAACCTCTTGGTGCAGCTACCTGTGTGATTAAGTTCTTCTATCTTGAGCCCCGATCAGATTAGGGTTAAGGTGAACTCGTCAAACCCTAGTCTCTGTCATATGATGTAATCATTCGATTCGAGTCCAATGTGAAAATCTAAATAGAAACTCTTTCTATTATTTCACTCTACCATGGCCATGGATTTCTGGACTTGATTCTCATGATCATCATAGGGCTGCTCCTCTACCACCGAGGTAGATAGATTCCATCTTGATGCAATCCAGTTCCTACAATGAACATGCTATAGCCAACATACACCTCAGGGTTCCATATGGCTAGGAGACCGAGTAATGGTGTAGTCAAACTATAACACCCTCAAGGTGAACTGCCGATGCATCTCAGGTCAAAGAACCAGACACACTACTGCAGCATCGAGTCAGTCATTGACGAGAAGGTAGACTTCCCTAATGACTACTCGAGGTGGTCACGCTCAGTGCCCTCGTTCTCTAACGAGTACCTGTACTCTCGCTCCGGTGTCTCCACACCGTAGACTCAAGACTCATCTACTAAAGAGAAGCGATTGTACACCAACCTTCCGGATCAATCACCATCCTCGTGATGATCCTATGGTCGGGAGCAATTTATGAGTTAATAATGATTATTCATGTCTTAAATTTTCAACTCTTGAAAATATGAATTATCATTACCATTAACTCAAAGGATGTATCACAGACACTAAATACACATATGTGATAGAAAATAACCCATTTATTGATTTTAGTCAAAATTATAATTTTGCCCCTAGAAGTGTATTACAAGTGTCAGCCAATTCTAGCTTATAGGGCACATATATCTAACAGTGAAACCTAACGGCTGTTCCATATAGATATCTTCCTCAAGATATCTATTTAAGAATGTCATTTTCACGTCCATCTACCATATTTCATAATCAAAATAGGCTGCACCAGCAAGCAATGTGTGGATGGATTTAAGCATGGCTATTGGCGAAAAAGTATCCTGATAGTCAATCCCTTCGTGTTGACTATATCCTTTCGCTACGAGCCTTGCTTTGAATATCTCTACATTTCCAACAGTACCTATCTTTCTCTTGAAGATCCATTTATACCTAATCGGTACTATACCTTCAGATGGATCTACCAAGGTCCAGACTTGGTTAGAATGCATTGAGTCAACTTCTAACCTCATCGCCTCTAACCATTTTTTAGAGTCGATATCTGATATCGCCTCATCATAAGTTTTGGGATCATCACCATGAATCCCATTTTTTCTAAGGAATATTTTCTCTACGTCCTCTAAAATAGTACCTAAGTATCTTTTAGGAGGATAAAAAATTCTACTTGATCTATGAGGTGGAGGAGGTAGTGTCTGGGTTGGCTTAATCTGATTTGGTTTCATAGGTTCCTTAGCTCATTTCTCATTGAAGACTTTCTCCTCGAGTCTAGTCTGCCTTTCGATGCCACCATCTTGAATAAACTATTTTCCAAGAAAGATAATGTGTCGACTCATAATCACATTATGATCTTTTGGGAGATAGAAATAATATCCTAATGACTCCTTAGGATATATAATAAATCAAGCTCTAAATGACTTAGACTATAATTTATCTACCTGTTGTCTCTTGACATGGGCTGGACAACCCCAAATTCTGAGATGACTCAGACTTGATTTCTTACCATATCATATCTCATTCGGTGTGGTAAGAATGGTTTTAGATGAAATCCTATTCAGTAGATATATAGCGGTCAATAGACAATGTCCCCAAAGAAACTCAAGAAGGTCCATGAAACTCATCATAGATCGGGCCATATCTAATAGGATCCGATTTCTCCATTCTGAAACTTCATTGAGTTGAGGCATTCGAGGTGGAGTCCATTGAGAGACTATGCCATTATCCTTAAGATGGTCTAAGAATTTTTGACTAAGATATTCGCCTCCTCGATCTGATCGAAGAACTTTAATGGATTTTTCTATTTATTTTTCTACTTCGAGTCTGAATTTTTTGAACTTTTTAAAAGCTTCAAACTTATGTTGCGTCAAATACACATACCCATACTAAGATAAATCATCGATAAAGGTGATGAAGTAGACATAATTATCTCTGATCAGTACATCAAATGGCCCGCATACATCTAAAAGTACTATGGCAAGTAGGTCTACGTTTCTTTCCCCATGTCCTACAAAAGAGAGCTTGGTCATTTTGCCATGAAAGCATGATTCATAAATTGGATATGACTCGAAAGTCAATGGACTCAATAGCCCAGATTTTTCTAATTTGTTAATCCTATCTTCAGCTATATGAGTTCTAATCCATCGAAAGGAGTTTCGATGATGGCGATGATGGAGATCATGACATATCCCATTATCATACAGAACTGAACCTAACTGGGTCATACAAATAAGAGTTTAGATTTGGATATCATTAATTGGACTAACTCAGTTCAATTGATTTGAATTAGATTCAATTAGGTTCAAAAAAATCGTGCTAGCACATGATTGAACCTAACGTTCTCCTTTTACTATCATTAAAAGTTATCTCGACTGAGCCAAATGTGTTTTTGCTTACTCAGATACCTTTACGTAGCCTGACTGGAGCTTGTCCAAGTCAGAAAAGGGTTGTCTTAATTTATGAGATAAATTTGAGACAACATCTACCATTTTTCGTCATCTGCTAATTCTTGTTCTTTGACTTTGGTCAAACATTGACCTTTGATCCTTGGACATCTGCCCATGTGTCATGCACTAATTGGAGAGCAGTTAGAGGCTTGTCCCCTTACTAGATTTTGGAAAGGAGGGTATGCACACCTAGGATGGCGTGCGCCCATGGATAGGGATGCCTAGAGTCCCATGTGGATGGGACTCCAGGTTGCTTCTGGGTTTCTACTTAGGTGGCCCCTGGCTATAGACTTTGACCAGTCTTAGGCACCATCTAAGGATGAATTTATGGAGCTCTCATCTGATTGGATCAGATGATATCATCCCACCAATCAGATTTAGATCTAATTGTACAAAGCAATGCGATTGGTCGGGATGATGTGGTACTGCATGGCACAGCAGGATCTATAAATAAACCATATATGTGCCCCACTTTTAGTGAGTTCCCTCTTAGCCATGCCCCAAGGCTGCCCCTCTCCCTCCTCCATGCCATCTTCTAATCCACTCTCTCCTCTCCATGCCCAAGGAAAGTTGGGCTTCAGTTTGGTGCGATCCAGGCAAGAAAAGACTGACGAGAAAGGAAGAAGGTAGCACTACTACAGAGATGACTACTAATCTTCAGAAGGAGTTTTGAAGATCCTCCAAATTAGATTCAGATCTAATTTTTGAAGAAGTAATACAGAAGAAGAAGATCTCTAGATCCAGCCTAAGTGGATACCAGTAGAGGTCAAGCGCTTGCATGGCTAGATTTAGAACCTCAAGTAATCAGCAGGATCATCAAAGGATAATCGGATTACCCACATCAAGGTATAAATTAAATTAGATTTAATTTATTTTTATTTTTATTTATTAAATTTATAAAATTAAATTTGAAATATCTTAGATCTGATATAGATGTTTGAGAGAAATTTTTAAAATATCTCTCTTAATCTAATCAGATCTGAACGAACCTGATCCGAAAAATCAAGATTTCTCCTTCAACTGGTATCAGAGCCAGGTTCAATAAAAATTATTTAGATCTAATTTTTAATTTATTTTGATCTAATAAATAGAAGATTTTAGATGTCACATGAGATGTTATTAGATCTAAAATCAAAAAAATTAAAATTAAATAATATAGATCTAAGTTCTATAATATGTATGACTAGTTGTAATATAGAATAGTTTTATACGTAGTCTTGCATTATCATGATTTATTTTGATTAAATTATAATTTTAGATCTATTTATTTTCTATTTTTTAATAATTATAAATATTATAATAAGATCTAAAAAATAAAAAATAAAATTATTTAATTTTTAGATCATATGAGATATGATAATTGCATGTCTAGACTAGTTGTAGAATAGTTCTACATAGTTATCTAGATTAGAATTTATTTTGATGTGATCAATTTAAATCTAATTTTTTAGATAATTATGAGATAATTTTGATCTGAGAAACATGCATACATGATACATGAGATGTATACAAAACATGTAATAAGTTAGATCAAATTTTATATATGAGATATATGATGTAGATCTAACTAGTTTTATAGATTTATATTTTTTATTAAGGCATTCCCCTTGGCCGTCCGATCATAAGAATAAAGTAGGGTTTAAATACCCTTTCCTCCCATTCGATGGGGTGTTCTTATGATGTATAGAGGTGCTGCACATTCATCCTTAATCAGAAATCAAGAACTTACTTTCTGCAAAATCCTAGATTCTGAAATCCTAGGATTTTATTTATATATTTTGTTTGTGAACCCTTAACTTAATTAAGAATTAAGATTATGAAATATTAATTAGATCTAAAATTGAAAATTTTAGATCTAAGACATATTCATAATATTGGGTTTGGGCTTGGGTAGCTCAATTAGGTCTAAGCGGTTGATCAAACCGAATCAAGAGTTGGTTAGATGAGATCAATAGTGCTTAAATTGATCAGCCTAATAGGATTAAGTTTGGGTCAAGATCGAGTCACGTGAGTGATCAATCAAACTAAGATCTAATTAGGATAAGTAGTTAGAGTCTGAATTATAGGCTAATCTGATTGGTTTTGGCTCAATAATTTAATGTCTAAGGTAAGTCTGGCAGATACGACCAACTGGTTTTTAATTGGAAACTACTTGACTCGAATGCATTCTTATCGACTTAATGGCATATCCCTTCCATCGGTCTCACTTACCTAGCCATGTTTGTTGGCTCAGTTCTAATCTAAGATGGTCAATAATCCGAGCTAACCCACTAGGTTAGTCATAATGGTTATGACTATGTCAACTTTAGTTTAATGAGACCTAAATCAAATCTCCTTAAGAAAAGATTAAGTCTAAGGTCTTCCACCATTGTAGATGTGCGAGCCCTTCCCGAGGTTTGTTCTCGGCTGGTTATAGTGGTTTAGTTACATCAAAAAGATGCGACCATATCTATTAGGCATTGGATGCTATGGGCTGGAGGATGGATTGAGCTCAATATTTTGGATACGATGAGAGACTCAATTAGGAATCCAATCTATGCAAATAGTGGGTCTGACTTAACTAAGGAGTGGATCAATATTCTGGGCATGGTGAGATTTATGAATTAGAGACTAAGTTTGGATGCACCATGATTAGAGAATCATTGAATAAGAGTTGTTCACTCATTGGCTAACCCATCATCAATAACTGTTAGGTGAGGTGATGAGTCAGTTGGTGGGATCGCACCACCCACTAAAAATCATTAATTATGAAGATTTTTGCATCTCTATAGAGAGAGTGTAGGGATTTGAGAAAATAGTGGAAGCTAATTTGTTTAAAAATAAAATCTCTAAATAAATTGGTTAAGTCTTAATTACAATATCTAACTAGAAACTTTGATTCTCTATAGAAAAATGTCTGCATCCAATCCATTAGCACAAATCCTGGACACCCATAGACTAACCGGACCAAATTATAAGGATTGACTTTGGAACTTCAAAATCATTTTAGGTTCCAAGAAGTTAACTCATGTATTGGACCAGGACCCTCCCACCTTACCAGCCCATCCATCCGCTGAACAAAGAGCATCTCTAGATAAGTGGACAGACAAAGATAACAAGGCCAGATATTACATGTTGGGCTCGATGTCTGATGAACTTCAGTGCCAACATGAAGATATCAGGACTGCTCGCTAAATGTTGGCTCACCTATAAGAGATGTTTGGTGAACAGAGTCACACAACCAAGTATCAAGTCACTAAATGACTTTTCAAGGCTAAGATGCATGATGGGCAGTCAGTCCAAGATCATTGTCTGATGATGATCAAGGATTTGAAAGAGCTTGAGAAGCTCGGAGTGAGGTTGGACTTGGATCTGCAGAATGATATAATTCTGCAATCTTTGACTGATGCGTATGGGTAGTTCATCATGAACTACCATATGCATAAACTTCAAAATTCCTTGGCCAAACTTATGAATATGCTGGTTATCGCTGAGCTTTCCATGAAAGGTTCTAAAGGCTCAGTACTTGCTATGGAATGGACTTCTTTCAAGAGAAAGTCTTTTGAAAAGAAGAAGAAGTTTGCAAAAAAGCAGAAGATGGAAGGAGGAAAGAAGAAAAAGATAGAGCTAAAGAAGAAGGCCGCTGATAAAAGAAAGTATTTCCATTGCAACAATGACGGCCACTGAAAGCGGAATTGCCCTACTTACCTGACCACCCTAAAGAAGAAGGAGGCAGGTCCTTCTAGAGGTATGCTCGTTATTGAGTCTAACCTTACGATTTCTTCTGCATCCAGTTTGGTGCTTGACTCTGGTTCTAGTGCTCACTTGTGCACTTCTATACAAGGTCTTGAGGATAGCAGGAGGCTGAGGGATGGTGAGATGATCCTGCATGTTGAAAATGGAGCAAGAGTTGCTGCCATGGCCGTGGGAACATACCCTCTTTGACTACCATCTGGTTTAGACTTAGTGTTAAAAGATTGTTATTATGTGCCTGCAGCAAGCAGGAATTTGATTTTTATTTCTTGCCTTGCATTAGAAGGCTATGTAATTAGTTTTCTTAAGGACCATTGTAACATTCTTTATGAAAGAAATAAAATTGCAAGTGGTTTTCTTATTAACGATCTTTATCAGTTACATGTTGATGTATCTATTTTTAATATCGAGCAAAATGTGAATACCATAAAATGACCCAGGGATAGTCCAAATGATAGGTATCTATGGCACCTAAGACTAGGTCATATAGCAGAAGATAGAGTTAACAAATTGGAGAAAATTGGGCTATTGAGCCCATTGACTTTCAAGTCATATCCAATTTATGAATCTTGTCTTCATGGCAAAATGACTAAGCTCCCTTTTATAGGACATGGGGAAAGGGCCATGGATCTTTTTGCCTTAGTACATACTGATGTGTGCGGCCCATTTGATGTGCCAGCTAGAGGCAACTTTATCTACTTCATAATCTTTATCGATGATTTATCTAAGTATAGGTATGTGCATCTTATGAGACACAAGTCTAAAGCTTTTAAAAAGTTCAAAGAATTCAGACATGAAGTGGAAAAGCAAATTGAAAAATCCATTAAGGTTCTTCAATCAGATCGAGGAGGTGAATACCTTAGTCGGGAATTTTTGGACTATTTCAAGAAAAATGGCATAGTCTCTCAATGGACTCCACTTGGAACACCTCAACTCAACGAAATTTCAGAACGGAGGAACCGGACCATATTAGATATGGTCCGATTCATGATAAGTTTCACAGACCTCCTTGATTTTTTTTGGAGACACTATTTTTTAACCGCAATATACTTACTGAATAAGGTTCCTTCTAAAATTGATCCTACCACACCGTATGAGATATGGTATGGTAAGAAACCAAGTCTAAGTCATCTCAGAATTTGGGATTATCCAGCTCATGTCAAAAGATAACAAGCGAACAAGTTAGACTTTAGGTCCTTTAGAGCTCGGTTTATAGGATATCCTAAAGAGTCATTAGGATATTATTTCTACATTCTAGAAGATCACAATGTGATTGTGAGTCGACATGCCATCTTTCTTGAAAAATAGTTTATTCAAGATAGCGGCATTGGAAAGCAAATCAAGCTCGATGAGAAAGTCTCACAAGAGCAACGAGCTAAGGACCAAATGGAACCAAATTAGGTTAAGCCAATCCATTCACTACCTCCTCCACCTCGTAGATCAGAAAGGGTTTTCCGTCCCCCTGAGAGGTACTTAGGTACTATTTCAGAGAAAATAGAGAAAATATTCCTCGTAGGTAATGGTGTTCATGGTGATGATCCCAAAACCTATAACGAGATGATATCGGATATCGACTCCGAGAAATGGTTAGAGGCAATGAAGTCAGAAATTGACTCGATGCACTCAAACCAAGTTTGGACCTTGGTAGATCCACCAGAAGGTATAGTACCTATTGGATGTAAATGGATCTACAAGAGAAAGATTGGTGCAGATGGGAATGTGGAGACATTCAAAGCTAGATTAGTGGCAAAAGGTTATAGTCAACGTGAAGGCATTGACTATCAGGATACCTTCTCACCAGTAGCTATGCTAAAATCTATTCGAACATTGCTTGTTGTTGCAGCCTATTTCGATTATGAAATATGGCAAATGGACGTGAAAATGGCATTCTTAAATGAATATCTTGAGGAAGATATCTATATGGAACAGCCGCTAGGTTTCACATCCAGTGATGATGATCACAAGGTATGCAAGCTGCAAAGGTCCATATATGGACTTAAGCAAGCATCTCGAAGCTGAAATACTTATTTTAATGATGTGATCAAATTATTTGATTTCATCAAGAATGAGGAGGAGCCATGTGTCTTCAAAAAGATCGGTGGGAGCGCTGTTGTCTTTCTCGTACTATAGTGGATGACATCCTCCTTATTGGGAATGATATTCCCATATTGACCATAGTTAAAATATGGTTATCTAAAAAATTCTCTATGAATGACCTTGGAGAAGCATCCTTTATTCTGAAAATTAAGGTCTATAAAGATAGACTGAATAAGATGCCAGGACTTTTATAGAAAATGTACATAGAGGAAGTGCTAAAGAGATTTAGCATGGAAAACTCTAAGAGGGGTTTGGTACCCTTCAGACATGGCATTCATCTTTCCAAGAAGATGTGCCCTAGCACACCTGACAAATAGAATGCATGAGCAAGATCCCTTATGCTTCAGCAATAGGGAGCCTCGTGTTTGACATGTTATGTGCACGACCTGATATAGCCCATGTTGTGAGTGTCACAAGCAGATATCAGTCGAATCCAGGTGAAGAACACTAGACTTCTATGAAATGTATTCTTAAGTACTTGAGAAGAACTAAGGATATGTTGTTGATCTTTGGTAATGGAGAACTTTAAGTCCAGGGATATACAGACTTGGATTTTATGTCCGATGTAGATGATCGAAAGCCGACATCTAAGAGTCTGTTTGTGTGCAATGGTGGAGCTGTCAGTTAGAAAAGTTTCAAGCAGATAGTGATAGTAGATTCCACCATAGAAGTAGAATACATCGCTGCATCAGAAGCTACAAAGGAGACATTCTGGTATAAGAAGTTTGTCATAGAGATTGGAGTGATACCATCAGATGCCATTTCTCTGTACTGCAACAACAATGGCACCAAAGCCCTTACTAAGGAGCCAAGGTCTCATCAGAAATCCAAGCACATCGAGCGGGCGATACCACCTCATCCACGATTACCTCGAGAAGGGTTACGTCGAGGTCAAGAGAGTTGACTCCGCAGACAATGCGATGGATCCGCTTACAGAGCCGTTGGGCCAGCAGAAGATCGAAGCCCACCTTGAGAAGATGGGACTTAGATTTATAGCCAATTGGCTTTAGGTCAAGTGGGAGTTTTTTAGATATGTGTGCCGTAGAATTCAGAATTGATTGACACTTGTAATACACTTCTAGGGGCAAAATTATAATTTTGACTATAAATAATAAAATAGGTTATTTTCCATCATAAATGTGTATTTAGTGTCTGTGATATATTCCTTCAGTTAATGGTAATGATAATTCATATTTTCAAGAGTTGAAAATTTAAGACATGAATTTTCATTTATTAACTCATAAAATGCTCCTAACCATGGGATCGTCATGAGGATGGTGATTGATCCGAAAGGTTAGTGTACAATCGCTTTTTTATAATAGATGAGTCTTAAGTCTACGGTGTAGAGACACCAGAGTGAGAGTATAGATACTCATTAGAGTACGAAGGCACTGAGCGTGACCACCTCGAGTAGTCATAAGGAAGTCAACCTTCTAGTCGATGACTGACTCGAAGCTACAGTGGTGTGTCTAGTTCTTTAACCTGAGGTGCATCGGCAGTTCACCTTGAGGGTGTTATAGTTTGACTACACCATGATTCGGTCTCCTAGTCATTTGGAACCCTGAGGTGTATGTTGGCTATAGCATGTTCATTGTAGGAATTGGATTGCACCAAGAGAGAATCTATCTACCTAGGTAAAAGAGGAGCAGCCCTATGATGATCATGAAAATCAAGTCCATAAGCCCATGGCCATGGCAGAGAGTGAAATAATAGAAAAGAGTTTTTATTAAGATTTTCACATTAGACTTGAATCGAATGATTAAATCATATGATAGAAATTAGGGTTTGACGAGTTCACCTTAACCCTAATCTGATCGGAGCTCAAGATAGAAGAACTTAATCACACAAGTAGCTACATCGAGAGGTTCATTTTCAATTTTGATGGGTTGCCACCATATATGCTAAGTGTCACTGGTAGATTTTGGGAGCAATTAGAATCATTTAGATGATCGATTATTCCAGTTGTCTGAATCAGAAGAGTTCTGATCCATCGAAAAGAGTTTCGATGATGTCGATGATGGAGATTGATGCATGCTAATCTATAGCTATAGCAGGTGCACCAATCGATCAAGTAATAAAGTGAATGAGTAGAGTATCATCCCTAGAGGATTGGAAAATAAGTACTGAAAAGCTCTTTTCTATGCTTTATTTAGAAGATCGATTTATGATAATAAGAAATTAAAGAACAAAATAAAGAAATAATTAAAAATTTTAAGAAAATAGAGAGAGTGTAATTATTAGGATTTTAAACTCAAGAGCAATATGTTACTAAGGCAATTGGTTCACCAACTCAGTCAATACAATATTCAGGTTATTAGATTAATTTTATTTCATGTGATTGTGGAGTCTCCTAATTTATTCACTATCCTTTGGTCCAGGCATGGCAAAACTATCAATATTTATTAATTACCCTTTGGTCTAGATGTAATTTAAATAAATATTAATACATTAAGTTTTGTGAAACCTTCTAATTAAAATATGCTGCATCCAAAGCGCACTAAAATTCCCGCATGCATATAAATTCTAATTTGATTCATAATACAAGGTATATAATCAAGAAGCAATAACATAAATGTACTTGGTCCATAACATCTATGTTCATCAGATCAATTAGAAGATGGCCAGTAATCTAAAAGCATTAAGATCAGATTTATATACTCATCATGAATAAAATTTAAAAATAAATCACACTGAATATTGCGTCAAAAGAATGGCTACACCTTAGCCTTAGTAAAAGAAAATTTACTTCATGATAACAAGTTCAAAAATAGCAAATAAAATAAAAAGCATAGAGAAATTAGACTGTTTGATTGTTGAAATTGATTGTCCGTTGCTCTTGGTGTGGAGAACTTGGTGAAGAAGAAGAGGCTCCTTGATCAATGTCTTGATTGTCAGAAGAAAAACCCTTTCTTTCTCTCATAAATCTCTCTTCTTTTTCTACCTCTTTCCTCTCTCTCTTCTTTTTCTTTTTTTTTATTTCTCTGACTCTCTCCTTTTTCTCTTTTTTTTCTCTCTGACTTCTCTTCTCTCCTCTCTTTCTACGGCAACAGCAGGTTTTTATAGACCAAGAAATTGATTCTTCCCCAAACTCCTTTAGAAATTAGGTTTAAGACTCCCAAAACAACTCAAATTAGGATCTGGATGACTCTGACCGTTAGATGTTGATCAAACGATCCAAAAACTACTTAAAAACCCTTTAAAACATCCTAGATCAAGTCGGATTTCATGCCAGCCATTGGATCAAGCTTTAGATTGAATCTGAACCGTTCGATCATACACAAAGAAGGCTTCAGATCTTTAGTTTAACATCAGAATGAATCTCAACCGTTGGATCTCGATCGGGAGCTGCGGATGCCATTCATCAGTGCATTCTTTTCGGCCATCCGAACTTAGTGAAAGGCGCCCATCGGATCAGACAAAATTCCTAAATTGCTCTTTGTCGACCATGCACAAGCCCAGTGTTGCATGGACCGCCGCGTTCTTTAACCAATCGGAGCGTGCTTCTTCATATAAAATTCTCGAAATGCCCTTAAGTCGGTCCACCATGCGCTGCAAAAAATGCTGACATCATCCTGACGTCAGCACTGCATCGATGGGTCGGTCTGCTAATGTGGTCGAACCGGGTGGTTTGCTGAGCCAGTTTTCTAAATCGATTTGAACCGAACTAGATTTTTTTTTTTTAAATTCAATTTCAGGCTCATTTGAAGTCCGTTTTGCCTGAAATTTATTTCATCTGGATCAGAAAAATAAGATCTTCACATTGGTGGCTTTCTTTCTTACATAAAATTAATAAAAGTATCAATTTCTAAAGAAATAGATTAATTTATTTTATAATTTAATATTTTTATTAGTATATTTTTACCACTTATCACACCCTCCAACTTAGTCAATGCTAGTCCCTTCGCAATATTTTATTTAATACCATGTTTCAATAAGATTATCCATCACAAAGATAAAATCTAGGACTAAAGGTCAAAAAATTTAAAAAATACTGCTAACTAAGCATTGAGCTTCAAAAGAAAATTTTTTAGTCAATATAATTAAAAACTTCCTTAGAGTGCATCAAAGATCTATAGCACTTGTGTTCGTAATGGCTAACTTTAGTATTTCAGTATTAAATTAAAAGAACAAAAGAATCCTCTCTTATCATCTATTTTGGTCAATTTTCTATACATTCTCAATTTTAAACTCATAAATTAAGATAGCTTTCACACTGCCTTCCTTCTTTTTTTTTTTTTTTTTTTTTTGCTGTGCTGAGCATCCTGGCCTTTCCTTCATCGTTTTACGTAAATTTTCACACTTGAGCTAGGTGCAGAAATCCAGTTACTAGGCTTTAAGAAATCCATATATACTCTATTTTTTGCACTTTATTTTTAGGCAGGTAGCTCTTTCCTTAAATTCAAGTTTCTTTGATTAGAATATATATTAATTATCAATTTTTAGTGATAATTGAATCCTCAATTGGCCTTATAATCAATACCTACTTTGCCTTGTTAGTGTGCATGTGAAATTAGAAGTGCTAATAGTCTTTTAATGATCTAAGTAGGCTGCTAAAAGTTGACCAACTAATCTACTTCTTTAACTCATTACATTCATTAGTAAATAATTCTATCTTTTATTACTTATCCAGTTTATCTTGCTCAAGATTTTCTTCTTGATACATGATTTTATTATTATTATTATTATTATTTATTTATTTTATTTTAATCCTCTAACTTATTCTACATTGTCTTAAAGGAGAAAAAAAATAAAGGGTGCAATAAAGGATAGGAAGGAATACACCTGATTTGGTTTAGTTTGGTTCTTTGGAGCTTTGAAATTTTGCTTGAGCTTTCATTGATTTTTCTCTGCAAAATTGAAAATACACACCAAAGCAGTAAAAGAGCAACAACAAATTACTAAAAAATAAAAAAAAATAATCAAAACTAAAAAGAAAAGAAATAACCTTCATTGTAGGAATTGGATTGCCACCCAGAGAGAATCTATCTACCTAGGGTAAAAGAGGAGCAGCCCTATGATTGATCATGAAAATCAAGTCCATAAGCCATGGCCATGGCAGAGAGTGAAATAATAGAAAAAGAGTTTTTATTAAGATTTTCACATTAGACTTGAATCGAATGATTAAATCATATGATAGAAATTAGGGTTTGACGAGTTCACCTTAACGCCTAATACTTGATCGGAGCTCAAGATAGAAGAACTTAATCACACAAGTAGCTACATCGAGAGGTTCATTTTCAATTTTGATGGGTTGCCACCATATATTGCTAAGTGTCACTGGTAGATTTTGGGAGCAATTAGAATCATTTAGATGATCGATTATTCCAGTTGTCTGAATCAAAAAGAGTTCTGATCCATCGAAAAAGAGTTTCGATGATGTCGAGATGGAGATTGATGCATGCTAATCTATAAGCTATAGCAGGGTGCACCAATCGATCAAGTAATAAAGTGAATGAGTAGAGTATCATCCCTAGAGGATTGGAAAATAAGTACTGAAAAGCTCTTTCTATGCTTTATTTAGAAGATCGATTTATGTAATAAGAAATTAAGAACAAAATAAAGAAATAATTAAAAATTTTAAGAAAATAGAGAGAGTGTAATTATTAGGATTAAACTCAAGAGCAATATGTTACTAAGGCAATGGTTCACCAACTCAGTCAATACAATATTCAGTTATTAGATTAATTTTATTTTCATGTGATTGTGGAGTCTCCTAATTTATTCACTATCTTTGGTCCAGGCATGGCAAAACTATCATATTTATTAATACCCTTTGTCTAGATGTAATTTAAATAAATAATTAATCATTAAGTTTCACAGACCTCCCTGATTTTCTTTGGGGACACTCATTGTTAACTTCAATCTATCTACTGAATAGGGTTCCCTCTAAAACCGTTCCTACCACACCGTATGAGATATGGCACGGTAAGAAACCAAGTCTGAGTCATCTCAGAATTTGGGGTTGTCCGGCTCATGTCAAAAGACAACAAGCGGACAAGTTAGAGTTTAGGTCCTTCAGAGCTCGATTCATAGGATATCCTAAAGAGTCATTAGGATACTATTTCTACATTCCAGAAGACCACAATGTGATTGTGAGTCGACATGCCATCTTTCTTGAAAAATAGTTTATTCAAGATAGCGGCATTGGAAAATAGATCAAGCTTGATGAGAAAGTCTCACAAGTGGAACGAGCTAAGGACCAATTGGAACCAAATCAGTTTGAGCCAATAAGAACACTACCTCCTCCACCTCGTAGATCGGAAAGAGTTTCCCATCCCCCTGAGAGATACTTAGGTATTATTTCAGAGGAAGTAGAGAAAATGTTCCTCGTAGGTAATGGTGCTCATGGTGATGATCCCAAAACCTACAACGAGGCGATATCAGATATCGACTCTGAGAAATGGCTAGAGGCAATGCAGTCAGAAATTGACTCGATGCACTCAAACCAAGTCTGGACCTTGGTAGATCCACCAGAAGGTATAGTACCTATTGGGTGTAAATGGATCTTCAAGAGAAAGATTGGTGCAGATGGGAATGTGGAGACATTCAAGGCTAGACTAGTGGCAAAAGGTTATAGTCAACGCGAAGGCATTGACTATCAGGATACCTTTTTCCCAGTGGCTATGCTAAAATCCATCCGCACATTGCTTGCCATTGCAGCCTATTTCGATTATGAAATATGGCAAATGGACGTGAAAAATGGCATTCTTAAATGGATATCTTGAGGAAGATATCTATATGGAACAGCCGCTAGGTTTCACATCCAGTGATACTGATCACAAGGTTTGCAAGCTGCAAAGGTCCATATATGGACTTAAGCAAGCATCTCGGAGCTGGAACACTCATTTCAATGATGTGATCAAAAAGTTTGGTTTCATCAAAAATGAAGAGGAACCATGTGTTTTCAAAAGGGTCAGTGGGAGCGCTGTTGTCTTCCTCGTATTGTACGTGGATGACATCCTCCTTATTGGGAATGATATTCCCATGTTGACGATCAGTCAAAATGTGGTTGTCCAAGGAATTCTCCATGAAAGACCTAGGTGAAGCATCCTTTATTCTAGGAATTAAGGTCTATAGGGATAGACCGAATAGGATGCTAGGACTTTCACAGAAGATGTACATAGAGGAAGTACTAAAGAGGTTTAGTATGGAAAACTCTAAGAGGGGATTAATACCCTTCAGACATGGTATTCATCTTTCCAAGAAGATGTGCCCTAGCACACCTGAGGAAATAGAATGCATGAGCAAGATCCCTTATGCTTCTGCAATAGGGAGCCTCATGTATGCCATGCTATGTACACGACCTGATATAGCCCATGCTGTGAGTGTCACAAGCAGATATCAGTCAAATCCAGGTGAAGAACACTGGACTTCTGTGAAATGTATCCTTAAGTACTTGAGAAGAACTAAGGATATAATGTTGGTCTTTGGTAATGGAGAACTCCAAGTCCAGGGATACACAGACTCAGATTTCATGTCTGATATAGATGATCGAAAGTCGACATCTGGCAGTCTGTTTGTGTGCAATGGTGGTGCTGTCAGCTGGAAGAGTTCCAAGCAAACGGTGATACCACCCCATCCACGATTACCTCGAGAAGGGTTATGTCGAGGTCAAGAGAGTCAACTCCACAGATAATGTGGCAGACCCACTTACAAAGCCGTTGGGCCAGCAGAAGATCGAAGCCCACCTTGAGAAGATGGGACTTAGACTTGTAGCCAATTGGCTTTAGGACAAGTGGGAGATTGTTAGATATATGTGCCCTAGAAGCCAGAATTGGCTGACACTTGTAATACACTTCTAGGGGCAAAATTATAATTTTGACTAAAATCAATAAAATGGGTTATTTTCTATCACATATGTGTATTTAGTGTCTGTGATACATCCTTTGAGTTAATGGTAATGATAATTCATATTTTCAAGAGTTGAAAATTTAAGACATGAATAATCATTATTAACTCATAAAATGCTCCTGACCATAGGATCATCACGAGGATGGTGATTGATCCGGAAGGTTGGTGTACAATCGCTTCTCTTTAGTAGATGAGTCTTGAGTCTACGGTGTGGAGACACCGGAGCGAGAGTACAGGTACTCGTTAGAGAACGAGGGCACTGAGCGTGACCACCTCGAGTAGTCATTAGGGAGTCTACCTTCTCGTCAATGACTGACTCGATGCTGCAGTAGTGTGTCTGGTTCTTTGACCTGAGGTGCATCGGCAGTTCACCTTGAGGGTGTTATAGTTTGACTACACCATTACTCGGTCTCCTAGCCATATGGAACCCTGAGGTGTATGTTGGCTATAGCATGTTCATTGTAGGAACTGGATGGCATCAAGATGGAATCTATCTACCTCGGTGGTAGAGGAGCAGCCCTATGATGATCATGAGAATCAAGTCCAGAAGCCCATGGCCATGGCAGAGTGAAATAATAGAAAGAGTTTCTATTTAGATTTTCACATTGGACTCGAATCGAATGATTACATCATATGACAGAGACTAGGGTTTGACGAGTTCACCTTAACCCTAATCTGATCGGGGCTCAAGATAGAAGAACTTAATCACACAGGTAGCTGCACCAAGAGGTTCGCATTCAGCTCTGATGGGTTGCCACCATATACTGCTAGGTGTCACTGGTGGATTTTGGGAGCAATTAGAATGATTTAGATGATCGATCATTCTAGCTGTTCGAATCAGAAGAGTTCTGATCCATCGAAAGGAGTTTCGATGATGTCGATGATAGAGATCATGACATATCCCATTACCATACAGAACTGAACCTAACTGGGTCACACAAACAAGGGTTTGAATCTGGTGATCATCAATTGAACTGATCTAGTTCAATTGATCTGAATGAGATTCAATTAGGTTCAAGAAAATCGTGCTAGCACTCGATTGAACCTAACGTTCTTCTTTTGCTATCATAAATAAGTTGTCCTGTCTGAGCCAAAGGAGTTTGTGCTCAATCAGAGGCCTTCATATGGTCTGACTGGAGGTTGTCCAAGTCAGAAAAGGTTGTCTTATTTTGTAAGACATTACCTGCCATTTTTGGTCACCTGCCATTTCTTGTTCTTTGACTTTGGTCAAAAGTCTACCTTTGACTGGTCAAACATTGACCATTGACACTTTGACTTTTGACCACATGTCATGCACCTATTGGAGAGCTGGTGGGGGCCTGTCCCCCTGCCAGAACCTGGCAAGGAGAAGGGCGCACGCCACCCTAGGCGTGTGCCCAAGTTGGAGGCGCCTAGGAGTCCTTGTTGGACAAGGACTCCATCTCCTTTTTGGATTCCAATTAGAGTTCTTCTAAGAACCAACTTTGACTGGTCTTAGGCACCCTCTAAGGAGGAATCCAGGGGACTCTATTCCCACCAATCAGATTTAGATCTGATTTCACAAAGGGTTGTGATTGGTTGGGAAGAAGAGGAGTTGGATCACAGCTAGTCTATAAATAAGACCCTGTACCCAACTCAGATTGACATGAGATTGAAGCTAAGAGTTTCCATACGCCCCAAGGCTGCCTCTCCCCTCCTTCTCCATGCCAAACCACCTTCTCCCCTTGCTCTCCACGTCCAAAAGGAGTTTTGGATTTTTGGTTGGTGCGATTCAAGCAAGAGAAAGGCGATCAAAAGCTAAGAAGGCTGCGCTGCTGCAAAGGACGACTGCTGATCTTCAAAAGGAGTTTTGAAGATCCTCCAGATCAGATCCAGATCTGATTTTTGGAGACATGATAGAGAAGAAGAGGATCTCCAGATCCAGCCTGAGTGGATACCGGTAGAGGCCAGGCGCTTGCGTGGCTAGATCCAGAACCTTCCGCTGCATACAGGATCATCAACAGGATAATAGGATTACCCAAATCAGATAAATTAAATTTGATTTAATTTATCTTTATTTATTTTATTTATTAAAATAATATTAATCAGATCTGAAACATCCTAGATCTGATATAGATCAAAGAAAATTTTTTTAAAATATATCTCTTGATCTGATCAGATCTGAACGAACCTGGATCGGAAAATCAGGATTTCCCTTCAGTTGGAGCTCAAGATAGAAGAATCCAATCACACAAGTAGCTACACTGAGAGGTTTGCTTTCAGTTCTGATGGGTTACCACCATATACTACTAGGTATCACTAATAGATTTTGGAAATAATTAGAACGATATAGATGATCGATCATTCTAATTGTATGAATCAGAAAAGTTTTGGTCCATTGAAAGGTATTTTGATGATGTCGATGATAGAGATCGCCACATATCTCATTACCATGCAGAACTGAACCTAACTGGATCACATAAACAAGGGTTTGGGTCTAGATGTCATCAATTGGACTAACCAAGTTTAATTGATTTGGATTAGATCTGATTAGGTTCAAAGAAATCATGCTAGCACATGATTGAGCCTAACATTCTCTTTTTTGTAATCACTTAGGTTCATCTCGACTGAGCCAAATTTGTTAGGCTCACTCAGGAACCTTGTCTTAGTCTGACTAAAGCTAGTCCAGATCAGAAAAGGATTATCTTAATTTATTAGATGAATTAAGATAATACCTACTAACTTCTATCACCTACTAATTCCTATTTTTGGACATAGGTCAACTATTGACACTGGACACCTGGACATGGGACCATGTGTCATGCACCAATAGGAGAGTATCTGGGGCTCTTGTCCCCCATATAGATGGGACTCTAGGGTGTTTTGATAGGTTTAAATACTTAGAAGCCAAATAGATTGGGTTTATTCAGTTTAGGTGCCACCTATATGTATTTCAGAGGGGCTCTCATCTGATTGGATCAGATGACATCATCCCACTAATCATATTTAGATCTGATTGAATGAAGGCCTCTAATTGGCCAGGATGATGTGGCACTGCATGGTGCAGCAGGGTCTATTTAAACCCTATCTGCACCTCGGGTTTGTGTGCTTCTCCCATTCTCTATGTTGCAAGGCTGTCCACATATATTCCATGCCATCTTTTGATCCTCTCTCTCTCCTCACCATGCCCAAGGAGTTGGGCATAGGTTCAAGTGCGATCTGAGGAAGAAAGGCGCCTAGATCAGGAAGAAGACAGCACTATTGAAAGAGACAACCGCTGTCTCTTCAAAAGAGTTTTGAAAAACTTCAATATCAAACTCAGATCTAATTTTTGAAGAGTATATTCAAAAGGAGAATACCTTCATATCCTATTTGAGTGGATACCGATAGAGGCCAGGCGCTTGCTGGCTCCTTCCAAAACCTCAGGATAGATTAGAATCATCATAAGATAATTTGATTATCCAAATATAAGGTATGAAATTAAATTAGATTTTATTTTATTTTTGATCTTAAAGGATCAAATCCAAGATGTCCCAGATCTGATTATGATTTAAGAAAAATTTTTTTTAATATATTCCTTCAGATCTGAACGGTCCTGTACTGAAAAATAGGATTTTTTCTTCAACTGATATCAGAGCTAGGTTAGTAGTTCTTCAGATCTATCTTAGATCTAATTTTATTTTTGATTATGATCTGATATTAAAAGATTTCAAATGTCACATCAGATGTGATTAGATCTAAAATTAAAAAAATAAAAAATTAAATCATTTAGATCTAATATGTATGAGATGCATGACTAGACTAGGTATAGAATAGTTCTATATGTAGTCTAGTATGATCATATATTTAATTTAATTAAATATAATTTTAAATATATTTAATTTTTATTTTTTTAATATTATAATTACTGTAATTAGATATAAAAATAAAAAATATTTTTTTTTAATTTTTGATTTATTCATATAAGATATGAAAGATGCATGCTTAGACTAGTCATAGAATAATTCTATAAGATGTCTAAAATAATTTCATATTTGATATGATCAAATTTAAAATTTTATTTTTTAAATTTAATATAAGATATTTTAGATCTAAAAGTATGCATATTATTTTAGTTATGATACATAAGATGTATGCAAAACATGTATTAGTTAAATCATTAATTGTATATGCGATATATGATCTAGATCTAACTAATTTTGTAGTAGAAAATTATATTTCTGATTAAGACATTTTTCATGACCGTCCGATTATAAGAATAAAGTAGGATTTAAAGGACCTCTCCTCTCATTCGATGGGATATTCTTATGATGTGTAGGGGTGCTATACGTTCGTCCTTAATCAGAAATCAAAACTTATTTTTCTACAAAATCCTAGATCCTAAAACTTTAGAATTTTTATTACATATTTTGTTCATTTATCCAAAACTTAATTAAGAATTAAGATTATAAAATTAATTAGATCTAAAAATTATGAATTTTTAGATCTAAGACATATTCATAAAATTGGGTTCGAGCATGGATAGCTCAATTAGGTCTAGTGGTTGATCAAACTGGATCAAGAGTTGATTAGGTGGGATCAAAGAAAGCTTAGATTTGAAAAGTCTAATAGGATTAAGTTTGGGTCAAGATCGAACTATATTGAGGTGTGACTCGATCAAGTCAAGACCTAATTTGGCTTAGCGATTCGAGCTTGGATTGTAGGCTAATCTAATTAGTTCTGATTCGATAATTTGGTGTCTAAGGTAAGTCTGGCAGATACGATTGACTGATTTTTAATTAGGAGCTACTCAATCTGAATGCATTCTTATCAAGTTAATGGCATATCCCTTCTACCGGTCTCACTTACCTGACCATTTCTGTCGACCCAGTTTTGATTTGAGATGGTTAACAATTCGAGCCAACCCATGCCACTAGGTTAGTCATAATTGTTATGATTAAATCAAGTCAAGTTTAAAGAGATCTAAATTAAATCTTCATAAGAAAATATTAAGTCTAAGGTCTTCCACCATTGTGGATGTACGGGTCCTTCTCGGGGTTGATTGTTCTTGACTGGATACAGTGGTTCAATTGCACTGGAAAGATGCAATTATGTCTATTAGGCATTGGATGCTATGGGTTGGAGGATGGATGGGGCTCAATATTCTGGATACGATGAGGGATCCAATTAGAAATCCAATTTATGCAAATGATGGATCTGACTTCACTAGGAGTGGATCAATATTCCGATCATGGTGAGATTTATGAATTAGCGATCAAGTTTGGGTGCACAATGATTAGAGAATCATTGAACAAGAGTTGTCCACTCATCGATTGATCCATTACCAATAACTATTACGTGAGGTGGTAAATCAATCGGTGGAACCGCATCACCCACTAAAAATCAATAATCATGAAGATTTTTGCATCTTTACCAAGGGAGTGTAGGAATCCGAGTAAATAGTGGTAGCCTAATTTATTTAAAAATGAAATGTCTAAACAAATTGCTTAAGTCTAATTATAAAATCTAACTAGAAACTTTGACTCTCCACCGAAAGATGTCTACGTCCAACCCACTAGCCCGTATCCTGGACACCTATAGATTGACCAGATCCAAGTATAAGGATTGGCTTTAGAACTTCAAAATTATTTTGGATTCTGAGAAATTGACTCATGTATTGGAACAGGATCCTCCCATCCTACCAGCCCATCCATCCATTGATCAGAGAGCATCTCTTGAGAAGTGGATGGATGAAGATAACAAAGTCAGGTACTACATGTTGGGCTCGATGTCTGATGAGCTTCAGCACCAACATGAAGACATTAAGACTAGCCACCAAATGTTGGCTCACCTGCAAGAGTTGTTTGGTGAATAGAATTATGCAGCCAAATATCAAGTCACTAAAAGACTCTTTAAGGCTTAAATGCGTGATGGACAGTCGATTCAAGATCATTGTCTGATGATGATTAAGAACTTAAAAGAGCTTGAGAAAATTGGTGTCAGGTTAGATCGGGATCTATAAACTGACATAATTCTGTAGTCCTTGACTGATGTGTATAGGCAGTTCATCATGAACTATCATATGCATAAACTTCAGAATACCTTGGTTGTGCTCATGAATATGCTGGTTACTACTGAGCTTTCTATGAAAAGTTTTAAAGGCTCAGTACTTGCTATGGAGTGGACTTCTTTCAAGAGAAAATCTTTTGAAAAGAAGAAGTCCATGAAGAAGCAGAAGGTGGATGGTGGGAAGAAGAAGAAGGCAGAGCCGAAGAAAAAGGCTGCTAACAAAGAAAAATATTTTCATTGCAACACTGATGGCCATTGGAAGTGGAACTACCCTTTTTACCTAGCCAGCCTGAAGAATAAGAAGGAGGCAGATCCTTCTAGAGGTATGCTTGTTATAGAATCTAATCTTATGGTTTCTTCTGCATTCAGTTAGGTACTTGACTTTGGTTCTAATGCTCACTTGTGCACTTCTATGCAGGATCTTAAGGATAGCAGGAGGCTGAGGGATGGTGGATGTGAAGGAGAAATCCTGATTTTCTGAATCAGGTTCGTTCAGATCTGATTAGATCAAGAGAGATATTTCAAAAATTTTTCTCAAGCATCCATATTAGATCTGAGATGTTTCAGATATAATTTTATAGGTCTAATAAATAAAAATAAAAATAAATTAAATTTAATTTAATTTATATCTTGATGTGTGTAATCCAATTATCCTTTTATGATCTTGCTAATTGCCTGAGGTTTTGGATCTAGCCACGCAAGCACCTGGCCTCTATCGATTTCTACTCAGGCTAGATCTAGAGATCTTCTCCTTCTTTATCACTTCTCTAAAAATCAGATCTGGATCTAATTTGGAGGATCTTCAAAACTCCTTCTTAAGATTAGCAGTCGTCTCTGCAGCAGTGCTGCTTTCTTCCTTTCTCGTCAGCCTTTTCTTGCCTGGATCGCACCAAACTGAAGCCCAACTTTCCTTGGGTGTGGAGAGGAGAGAGGATTAGAAGATGGCATGGAGGAGGCAGAGGGGCAGCCTTGGGGTGTGGCTAAGCGGGAACTCACTAAAAGTGGGGCGTACATAGGGTTTATTTATAGATCCTGCTGCGCCATGCAGTGCCACATCATCCCGGCCAATCGCATTGCTTCATGCAATTAGATCTAAATCTGATTGGTGAGATGACATCACCTAATTTAATCAGATGAGAGTCCCATAAATTCATCCTTAGATGGCGCCTAAGACTGGTCAAAGTCTATAACCAGGGGCCACCTAAGTAGAAACCCAGAAGTAACCTGGAGTCCCATTCGCATGGGACTCCAAGCATCCCTATCCATGGGCACATGCCATCCTAGGCATGTGCCCTCTCCTTTCCAAAATCTAGTAAGGGGACAAGCCCCTATCTGCTCTCCAATAAGTGCTTGACATATGGGCAGATGTCCAAGGGTCAAAGGTCAACGTTTGACCAAAGTCAAAGGATAAGAATTAGCAGGTGATAGAAAATGATAGGTGTTGTCTTAAATTTATCTCGTAAATTAAGACAATCCTTTTCTGACCTGGATAAGCTCCAGTCAAGCCAAGTAAAGGTACCTGAGTGAGCACAAATATATTTGGCTCAGTTGAGATAACTTTTAATGATAGTAAGAGGAGAATGTTAGGTTCAATCGTGTGCTAGCACGATTTTTTTGAACCTAATTGAATCTAATTCAAATCAATTGAACTGGGTTAGTCTAGTTGATGATATCCAGATCCAAATCCTTGTTTGTGTGACCCAGTTAGGTTTAGTTCTATATGGTAATGGGATATGTTGTGATCTTTGATAAATGGTAAAAATATACTAATAAAGTATTAAATTATAAAATAAATTAATCTATTTCTTTAGAAATTGATACTTTTATTAATCTTATATAGGAAAGAAGGCCACCAATATGAAGATCTTATTTTTTTAATTCAGATGAAATAAATTTCAGGCAAAATGGACTTCAAACGAGCCCAAAATTGAATTTCAAAAAAAAAAAAACCCGATTTGGTTCAAACCAGTTCAGAAAACTGGCTCAGCAGACCGTCTGATTCGGCTGCATCAGCAGACCGACCCGTCGATGTAGCATTGACGTCAGAATGACGTTAGCATTTTTCGTGGTGCATGGTGGACCGACTTGAGGGCATTTCGAGAATTTTACATGAAGAAGCATGCTCTGATTGGCTAAAGAACACGGCGGTCCATGCAACACCGGACTCGTGCATGGTCTACAAAGGGCAATTTAGGAATTTTTTCTGATTCGATGGGCGCCTTTCACTAAGACTTGATCGGATGGCCGAAAAGAATGCACTGATGAACGGCATCCGCAGCTCTCGGTCGAGATCCAACGGCTGAGATTCATCTCAATGTTAAACTAAAGATCAGAAGTCTTCTTTATGCGCGATTGAATGGCCCAGATTCAATCTAATGCTTGATCCAATGGCTGGCATGAAATTCGACTTAATCTAGGATGTTTTAAAGGATTTTTAAGTGGTTTTTGGACTGTTTGATCAACTAACAGTCAGAGTCATCCAGATCTTAATTTGAGTTGTTTTGGGAGTCTTAAACCTAATTTCTAAAGGAGTTTGGGGAAGAATCAATTTCTTGATCTATAAAAACTTGCTGTTGCTGTAGAAAGAGAGGAGAGAAGAGAAGTCAGAGAGAAAAAAAAAAGAAAAAGGAGAGAGTCAGAGAAATAAAAAAAAGGAAAAAGAAGAGAAAGAGAGGAGAGAGGTACAAAAGAAGAGAAATTTGTGAGAGAAAGAAAGGGTTTTTCTTCCGATAATCAAGACATCGATCAAGGAGCCTCTTCTTCTTCATCAAGTTTTCCACACCAAGAGCAACGGACAATCAATTTCAGCAATTAAATAGTCTAATTTCTCTATACTTTTTATTTTATTTGCTGTTTTTGAACTTATTATCATGAACTAAATTTTTTTTTACTAAGGCTAAGGTGTAGCCATTCTTTTGATGTAATATTCAGTGTGATTTATTTTTAAATTTTATTCATGAGGAGTATATAAATCTGATCTTAATGCTTTTAGATTACTGGCCATCTTCTAATTGATCCGATGAACATAGATGTTACGGACCAAGTACATCTATGTTATTGCTTATTGATTATATACCTTATATTATGAATCAAATTAGAATTCATATGCATGCGGAAATTTTAGTGCGCTTTGGATGCAGCGTATTTTAATTAGAGGGTTTCACAAAACTTAATGAATTAATATTTATTTAAATTACATCTAGACTAAATGGTAATTAATAAATATTTATAGTTTTGCTATGCCTGGACCAAAGGGTAGTGAATAAATTAGGAGACTCTATCATCACATAAAATAAAATTAATCTAATAATTTGAATATTATATTGACTGAGTTGGTGAACTAATTGCCTTAGTAACACATTGCTCTTGAGTTTGAAATCCTAATAATTACACCCTCTCTATTTTCTTAAAATTTTTAATTATTTCTTTATTTTGTTCTTTAATTTCTTATTATCATAAATCGGTCTTCTAAATAAAGCATAGGAAAGAGCTTTTCAGTACTTATTTTTCAATCCTCTAGGGATGATACTCTACTCATTCACTTTATTACTTGATCGACTGGTGCACTTGCCATAGCTATAGATTAGCACGCATCAAGTTTTTAGCGCCATTATTGGAGATTATGTCTAAAACAATATTGAAATTTTGATCCTAGCTTTACTTTAGAATTTTATTTTTAATTTTTATTATTATTTTATTTTTTTTAAAAAAAATTTAGTGCATGACACGTACTGGACATAATAACTTACTACTTTTAGATCCAGAAATTGAAAGGACCATTTGAAGACTACAACAAGAAAGAAACATGGTAGCTGAAGATCCTAACGACATCAATCTAGGATTGGATATGGCGATTAAAGGATAGCATGAAGCTATTTGATCAGTACATCATCCATTAAATGATTACATCACACCATCTATAGCCGATGCAGCTTCAAGCATCAGGAGACCACCTGTTGAGCAAACAACTTCAAAATAAAATCGACGATGATCCAGATGATTCAATCAACTGTCCAATTCAGTGGACACGTGCATGATGATCCGAATGCCCATATTTCTAATTTTCTTGAACTTTGTGATACTTTTAAAATTAATGGGGTGTCGGATGATGCTATTAGATTAAGGTTATTTCCTTTCTCTTTATGGGATAAAGCTAAGAGTTGGCTTCATTCTCTTCCTGCAGGTTCTATCACAACTTGGGATGTCCTAGCCCAAAAATTCTTAGCCAAGTACTTTCCACCTTCCAAGACTGCTAAGATGCGCAACGATATCACTTCTTTTATGCAGATGGACATGGAAGACACTATATGAGGCTTGGGAGCATTTCAAGAAACTGCTGAGGAGATGTCCACATCATCAACTACCCGTATGGCTTTAGGTACAAACTTTCTATAATGGTTTATCTCCTACTAATCGTTCTATGATTGATGCAGCAGTAGGAAGGAACCATTAACCAAAAAATGGAGGAAGAAGCCTTCGATCTGATCGATGAGATGGCATCAAATAGCTATCAATGGCATAGACAGAATGCATGATGCCAAAAAGACTAGCAGCTGTGCAGGGAGTAGATTGCGTGCCAACCTTATTAGCTGAAATTGCAGCCCTTAGAGCCGAAGTCAACAACTTAAAGGGAACAGCTATGCATGTTCAGAGCATTACTTGTGACCTATGTGGAGGAGGACATGATACGAGCAATTGCCAGACAGGTAATCCTTTTGCTAAAACAACTGATACAGCTAATTATATTGGTAATTTTTTCAGGCCGCAACAAAACAATCCCTACTCCAACACATACAATCAAGGATGGAGGCAGCACCCAAATTTCTCATGGAGCAATCAAAATGCAGCACAACAGCCACCCCCAGGATTCCAAGTACCTGAAAAGAAGTCCAACATGGAAGAGCTGATGGTCAAATTTATGCAAAACCAAGAAGCAACTATAAAAAATTTGGAAGCCAAACTTAGGCAGGACCAAACAGCAGCAATTCGAAAACTTGGAGATGCAAATAGGTCAAATGGCTAAAATAATCTCCGAGAGACCTCAGGGATCCTTGCCCAGCAACACGGAGACAAATCCAAGGGAGCAAGTCAATGCTATCACCCTAAGAAGTGGTACAAAGTTGGAGGAGCCACATCAGAAGAAAGAGACTGAAGAGCCAACTACAAATAAGGAACCATCAACTAAAATTCGTCAGTCACCAAAACAACCAGCAGATGGATGGTCTCCAGGTATACGATTTGCCGATCCAAATGTGAAGTCTACGTGCCACCACTACCATTCCCAGAGAGATAAATACAGCATTCAGATAAGGAATATTCTAACTTTTTCAGGATATTAAAGAATTTACATATTAATATTCCTTTTGTAGATGCTATTACTCAAATGCCCAGGTATGCCAAGTTTCTCAAAGAAATCCTAACAAATAAGAAAAAGCTGAAGGAGCATGAGAGAATAAATTTGAATGAAGAATGCTCAGCAATACTTCAAAATAAATTACCACAGAAGCTAAAAGATCCAGGGAGTTTTACTATCCCTTGCATTATTGGTGATTGTAGTTTTGATAAAGTTTTATGTGATTTAGGAGCAAGCATTAATCTCATGCCTTTTTCTATTTTTAGGAAGCTGGGTCTAGGAGAACCAAAGCCTACCACTATTACTCTTCAATTAGCCGACAGATCCATTAAATATCCAAGAGGTATAGTGGAGGATGTCTTGGTAAAGGTAAACAAGTTTATTTTTCCTGTTGATTTTATTATTCTTGATATGAAAGAAGATTATGATGTACCCCTTATTTTAGGAAGACCCTTTTTAGCTACTGGAGGAGCTTTAATAGATGTTCAATAAGAAAAATTAATTCTTAGAGTCCAAGATGAATAAGTTACTTTTAATGTTTTCAAAGATACTAAACATCCTGATGATAATCAAACTTATTTTCTAATTGATATTATTGACAATTCAGTATATGAGAATTCTGTAGAAAATAGGTTTGAGACTATAAAAGCTAGCAATGTCCAAATTGAAAGAGGACTCGATCAAACATGAAAGTATTTCAATTGAAGTGGCACCAGATTGATCCACTTTAGAACTCAAAGAAAGTCAAGCTGAAGACTATAAATCAGAACTACTAGATAGGTTATTTCTTTTCTTTTTAGTTTTGATCATTTTTTTTTATTTTTTAGTAATTTATTGTTGCTCTTTTACTGCTTTGGTGTGTATTTTCAATTTTGCAGAGAAAAATCAATGAGAGCTCAAGCAAAATTTCAAAGCTCCAAAGAACCAGACTAAACCAAATCAGGTGTATTCCTTCCTATCCTTTATTGCACCCTTTATTTTTTTTCTCCTTTAAGACAATGTAGAATAAGTTAGAGGATTAAAATAAAATAAATAAATAATAATAATAATAATAATAAAATCATGTGTCAAGAAGAAAATCTTGAGCAAGATAGACTGGATAAGTGATAAAAGATAGAATTATTTGCTAATGAATGTAACGAGTTAAAGAAGTAGATTAGTTGGTCAACTTTTAGCAGCCTACTTAGGTCATTAAAAGACTATTAGCACTTCTAATTGCACATGCACACTAACAAGGCAAAGTAGGTATTGATTATAAGGCCAACTGAGGATTCAATTATCACTAAAAATTGATAATTAATATACATTCTAATCAAAGAAACTTGAATTTAAGGAAAGAGCTACCTGCCTAAAAATAAAGTGCAAAAGATAGAGTATATGTGGATTGCCCAAAGCCTAGTAACTGGATCTCTGCACCTAGGTCAAGTGTGAAAATTTACGTAAAACGATGAAGGAAAGGCCAGGATGCTCAGCACAGCAAAAAAAAAAAAAAAAAAAAAGGCAGTGTGAAAGCTACCTTAATTCATGAGTATAAAATTGAGAATGTATAGAAAATTGACCAAAATAGGTGATAAGAGAGGATACTTTTGTTCTTTTAATTTAATACTGAAATACTAAAGTTAGCCATCACGAACACAAGTGCTATAGATCTTTGATGTACTCTAAGAAAGTTTTTAATTGTATTGACTGAAAAATTTGCTTCTGAAGCTCAATGCTTAATTAGCAGTATTTTCTAAATTTTTTGACCTTTAGTCCTAGATTTTATCTTTGTGATGGATAATCTTATTGAAACATGGTATTAAATAAAATATTGCTAAGGGACTAGCAATGACTAAGTTGGAGGGTGTGATAAGTGGTAAAAATATACTAATAAAAATATTAAATTATAAAATAAATTAATCTATTTCTTTAGAAATTGATATTTTTATTAATTTTATGTAAGAAAGAAGGCCACCAATGTGAAGATCTTATTTTTCTGATTCAGATGAAATAAATTTCAGGCAAAACGGACTTCAAACGAGCCTGAAATTGAATTTCAAAAAAAAAAAAATCTAGGTTCCGGTTCAAATCGGTTCAGAAAAATGGCTCAGCAGAACCACCCGATTCGACCACATCAGCAGACCGACCCATCGATGCAGTGCTGACGTCAGGATGATGTCAGCATTTTTTGCAGCGCATGGTGGACCGACTTAAGGGCATTTCGAGAATTTTATATGAAGAAGCACGCTCCGATTGGTTAAAGAATGCGGCGGTCCATGCAACACTGGGCTCGTGCATGGTCTACAGAAGGAGCAATTTAGGAATTTTGTCTGATCCGATGGGCGCCTTTCACTAAGATTTGATCGGATGGCCGAAAAGCAATGCACTGACGAACGGCATCCGCAGCTCCCGATCGAGATCCAACGGCTGAGATTCATTCTGACGTTAAACTAAAGATCAGAAGCCTTCTTTGTGTATGATCGAACGGCCCAGATTCAATCTAATGCTTGATCCAATGGCTGGCATGAAATTTCGACTTGATCTAGGATGTTTTAAAGGATTTTTAAGTGAGTTTTTGGACCGTTTGATCAACATCTAACGGTCAGAATCATCCAGATCCTAATTTGAGTTGTTTTGAGAGTCTTTAAACCTAATTTCTAAAGGATTTCGATGGAAAATCAATTTCTTAGGTCTATAAAAACCTGCTGTTGCCGTAGAAAGAAGGAGAGAAGAGAAGTCAGAGAGAAAAAAAAGAGAAAAAGGAGAGAGTCAGAGAAATAAAAAAAAAGAAAAAGAAGAGAGAGAGGAGAGAGGTAGAAAGAGAAGAGAGATTTGTGAGAGAAAGAAAAGGGTTTTTCTTCGACAATCAAGACATCGATCAAGGAGCTTCTTCTTCTTCACCAAGTTCTCCACACCAAGAGCAACGGACAATCAATTTCAGCAATCAAACAGTCTAATTTCTCTTATGCTTTTTATTTTATTTACTATTTTTGAACTTGTTATCATGAACTAAATTTTCTTTTACTAAGGCTAAGGTGTAGCCACTCTTTTGATGCAATATTCAGTGTGATTTATTTTTAATTTTAAATTTTATTCATGAGGAGTATATAAATCTGATCTTAATGCTTTTAGATTACTGGCCATCTTCTAATTGATCTGATGAACATAGATGTTACGGACCAAGTACATCTATGTTATTGCTTCTTGATTATATACCTTGTATTATGAATCAAATTAGAATTCATATGCATGCGGAAATTTTAGTGCGCTTTGGATGCAGCATATTTTAATTAGAAGGTTTCACAAAACTTAATGCATTAATATTTATTTAAATTACACCTGGACCAAAGGGTAATTAATAAATATTGATAGTTTTGCTATGCCTGGACCAAAGGATAGTGAATAAATTAGGAGACTCCACCATCACATGAAATAAAATTAATCTAATAACCTGAATATTGTATTGACTGAGTTGGTGAACCGATTGCCTTAGTAACATATTGCTCTTAAGTTTAAAACCCTAATAATTACACTCTCTCTATTTTCTTAAAATTTTTAATTATTTCTTTATTTTGTTCTTTAATTTCTTATTCTCATAAATCGATCTTCTAAATAAAGCATAGAAAAGAGCTTTTCAGTACTTATTTTCCAATCCTCTAGGGATGATACTCTACTCATTCACTTTATTACTTGATCGACTGGTGCACTTGCCATAGCTATAGATTAGCATGCATCAATCTCCATCATCGACATCATCGAAACTCCTTTCGATGGATCAGAACTCTTCTGATTCAGACAACTAGAATGATCGATCATCTAAATCATTCTAATTGCTCCCAAAATCCACCAGTGACACCTAGCAGTATATGGTGGCAACCCATCAAAGCTGAAAATGCGAACCTCTTGGTGCAGCTACCTGTGTGATTAAGTTCTTCTATCTTGAGCCCCGATCAGATTAGGGTTAAGGTGAACTCGTCAAACCCTAATTTCTATCATATGATTTAATCATTCGATTCAAGTCCAATGTGAAAATCTTAAATAGAAACTCTTTCTATTATTTCACTCTCTGCCATGGCCATGGGCTTATGGACTTGATTCTCATGATCATCATAGGGCTGCTCCTCTACCACCGAGGTAGATAGATTCCATCTTGATGCAATCCAATTCCTACAATGAACATGCTATAGCCAACATACACCTCAGGGTTCCAAATGGCTAGGAGACCGAGTCAATGGTGTAGTCAAACTATAACACCCTCAAGGTGAACTGCCGATGCACCTCAGGTCAAAGAACCAGACACACCACTGCAGCATCGAGTCAGTCATTGACGAGAAGGTAGACTTCCTTAATGACTACTCGAGGTGGTCACGCTCAGTGCCCTCGTTCTCTAACGAGTACCTGTACTCTCGCTCTGGTGTCTCCACACCGTAGACTCAAGACTCATCTACTAAAGAGAAGCGATTGTACACCAACCTTTCCGGATCAATCACCATCCTCATGATGATCCTATGGTCAGGAGCATTTTATGAGTTAATAATGATTATTCATGTCTTAAATTTTCAACTCTTGAAAATATGAATTATCATTACCATTAACTCAAAGGATGTATCACAGACACTAAATACACATATGTGATAGAAAATAACCCATTTTATTGATTTATAGTCAAAATTATAATTTTGCCCCTAGAAGTGTATTACAAGTGTCAGCCAATTCTGGCTTCTAGGGCACATATATCTAACAATCTCCCACTTGTCCTAAAGCCAATTGGCTACAAGTCTAAGTCCCATCTTCTCAAGGTGGGCTTCGATCTTCTGCTGGCCCAACGGCTTTGTAAGTGGGTCTGCGCATTATCTGCGGAGTTGACTCTCTTGACCTCGACGTAACCCTTCTCGAGGTAATCGCGGATGAGGTGGTATCCCCGCTCGATGTGCTTGGATTTCTGGTGAGACCTTGGCTCCTTAGCAAGGGCTATGGCGCCATTGTTGTCGCAGTATAGAGGAATGGCATCTGATGGCATCACTCCAATCTCTATGCAAACTTCTTATACCAGAATGCCTCCTTTGCAGCTTCTGATGCAGCGATATATTCTGCTTCCATGGTGGAATCTGCTATCACTATCTGCTTGAAACTCTTTCCAACTGACAGCTCCACCATTGCACACAAACAGACTCCCAGATGTCGACTTTCGATCATCTATATCGGACATAAAATCCGAGTCTGTGTATCCCTGGACTTGGAGTTCTCCATTACCAAAGACCAACATCATATCCTTAGTTCTTCTCAAGTACTTAAGGATACATTTCACAGAAGTCCAGTGTTCTTCACCTGGATTTGACTGATATCTGCTTGTGACACTCACAGCATGGGCTATATCAGGTCGTGTACATAGCATGGCATACATGAGGCTCCCTATTGCAGAAGCATAAGGGATCTTGCTCATGCGTTCTATTTCCTCAGGTGTGCTAGGGCACATCTTCTTGGAAAGATGAATACCATGTCTGAAGGGTATTAATCCCCTCTTAGAGTTTTCCATACTAAACCTCTTTAGTACTTCCTCTATGTACATCTTCTGTGAAAGTCCTAGCATCCTATTCGGTCTATCTCCTATAGACCTTAATTCCTAGAATAAAGGATGCTTCACCTAGGTCTTTCATGGAGAATTCCTTGGACAACCATATTTTGACTGATGGTCAACATGGGAATATCATTCCCAATAAGGAGGATGTCATCCACGTACAATACGAGGAAGACAACAGCGCTCCCACTGACCTTTTTGAAAACACATGGTTCCTCTTCATTTTTGATGAAACCAAACTAATTTTGATCACATCATTGAAAATGAGTGTTCCAGCTCCGAGATGCTTGCTTAAGTCCATATATGGACCTTTGCAGCTTGCAAACCTTGTGATCAGTATCACTGGATGTGAAACCTAGCGGCTGTTCCATATAGATATCTTCCTCAAGATATCCATTTAAGAATGCCATTTTCACGTCCATTTGCCATATTTCATAATCGAAATAGGCTGCAACAGGCAAGCAATGTGCGGATGGATTTTAGCATAGCTACTGGGAAAAGGTATCCTGATAGTCAATGCCTTCGCGTTGACTATAACCTTTTGCCACTAGTCTAGCCTTGAATGTCTCCACATTCCCATCTGCACCAATCTTTCTCTTGAAGATCCATTTACATCCCAATAGGTACTATACCTTCTGGTGGATCTACCAAGGTCCAGACTTGGTTTGAGTGCATCGAGTCAATTTCTGACTGCATTGCCTCTAGCCATTTCTCGGAGTCGATATCTGATATCGCCTCGTTGTAGGTTTTGGGATCATCACCATGAGCACCATTACCTACGAGGAACATTTTCTCTACTTTCCTCTGAAATAATACCTAAGTATCTCTTCAGGGGGATGGAAAACTCTTTCCGATCTACGAGGTGGAGGAGGTAGTGTTCTTATTGGCTCAACCTGATTTGGTTCCAATTGGTCCTTAGCTCGTTGCCACTTGTGAGACTTTCTCATCAAGCTTGATCTATGCTTTCCAATGCCGCTATCTTGAATAAACTATTTTTCAAGAAAGATGGCATGTCGACTCACAATCACATTGTGGTCTTCTGGAATGTAGAAATAGTATCCTAATGACTCTTTAGGATATCCTATGAATCGAGCTCTAAAGGACCTAAACTCTAACTTGTCCGCTTGTTGTCTTTTGACATGAGCCGGACAACCCCAAATTCTGAGATGACTCAGACTTGGTTTCTTACCATGCCATATCTCATACGGTGTGGTAGGAACGGTTTTAGAGGGAACCCTATTCAGTAGATAGATTGAAGTTAACAATGAGTGTCCCCAAAGAAAATCAGGGAGGTCTGTGAAGCTCATCATGGATCGAACCATATCCAATAGAGTCCGATTTCTCCATTCTGAAACCCCGTTGAGTTGAGGTGTTCCTGGTGGAGTCCATTGAGAGACTATGCCATTTTTCCTTGAGATAGTCTAGGAATTCCCGGCTAAGGTATTCACCTCCTCGATCTGATCGAAGAACCTTAATGGGTTTTTCCAGTTTGTTTTTCTACTTCATGTCTGAATTCTTTGAACTTTTCAAAAGCTTCAGACTTGTGTCTCATAAGATACACATACCCATACCTAGACAGATCATCGGTAAAGGTAATGAAGTAGACAAAATTGCCTCTAGCCGGCACATCAAATGGGCCGCACACATCAGTATGTACTAGGGCAAGGAGATCTGTGGCCCTTTCCCCATGTCCTACAAAAGGGAGTTTAGTCATTTTGCCTTGAAGACAAGATTCACAAGTTGGATATGACTCGGAAAGTCAATGGACTCAATAGCCCATTTTTCTCCAATTTGTTGATCCTATCTTCTGCTATATGACCTAATCTCAGGTGCCATAGATATCTATCGTTTGGACTATCCCTAGGTCATTTTGGCATTCACGTTTTGCTCGATAGTTAAAAATAGGTACATCAATATGTAGCTGATAAAGACCATTAATAAGGAAACCATTTGCAATTTTATTTCTTTCATAAAGAATGTTACAATGGTCCTTAAAGAAGGTAATCACATAACCTTCTTGTGCTAAGCATGAAACAGAAATCAAATTCCTGCTAGCTGCAGGCACATAATAACAGTCTTTCAAAACTAAGTCTAAACCAGATGGTAATCGAAGAGGGTATGTTCCCACGGCTACTGCAGCAACTCTTGCTCCATTACCGACATGCGTAGGATCATGTCTCCATCCCTCAGCCTCCTGCTATCCTCAAGACCCTGCATAGAAGTGCACAGATGAGCACTAGAACCAGAGTCAAGCACCCAACTGGATGCAGAAGAAATCCGTAAGGTTAGACTCAATAACGAGCATACCTCCAGAAGGACCTTCCTTCTTGTTCTTCAGGGTGGCCAGGTAAGTAGGGCAGTTCCGCTTCCAATGGCCGTCGCTGTTGCAATGGAAACACTTTCCTTTGACATCGGCCTTCTTCTTCGCTTCTTCTTCTTTCTTCTTTCCTCCTTCCATCTTTGCTTTTTCACAGACTTCTTTTTCTTTCCATAAGACTTTCTTTTGGAAGAAGTCCATTCCATAGCAAGAACTGAGCCTTTAGAACCTTTCATAGAAAGCTCAGCGGTAACCAGCATATTCATTAATTCGGCCAAGGAATTTTGAAGTTTATGCATGTGGTAATTCATGATGAATTGCCCATATGCATCAGTCAAGGATTGCAGAATAATATCATTCTGCAGGTCCAAGTCCAACTTCACACCGAGCTTCTCAAGCTCTTCCATGTCCTTGATCATTGTCAGACAGTGATCTTGGACTGACTGCCCATCACGCATCTTAGCCTTAAAAAGTCATTTCGTGACTTGATATTTGGCTGCGCGACTCTGTTCACCAAACATCTCCTGCAGGTGAGCCAACATTTGGCGAGCAGTCCCGATATCTTCATGTTGGCGCTGGAGCTCATCAGACATCGAGCCCAACATGTAATATCTGGCCTTATTATCTTCGTCTATCCATTTTTCCAGAGATGCTCTCTGTTCAACAGATGGACGGGCTGGTAAGGTGGGAGGGTCCTGGTCCAAAACATGGGTTAACTTCTCAGAACCCAAAATAATTTTGTAGTTCCTGAGCCAATCTTTATAATTGGGTCCGGTCAGTCTATGTGTGTCCAGGATACGTGCCAATGGGTTGGACGCAGACATTTTTCTATAGAGAGTCAAAGATTCTAGTTAGATATTGTAATTTTGACTTGACCAATTTATTTAGAGATTTTATTTTTAAACAAATTAGCTCCCACTATTTTCTCGGATCCCTACACTCCCTCTGTAGAGATGCAAAAATCTCCATGATTAATGATTTCTAGTGGGTGGTGCGGTCTCACCAACTGACTCATCACCTCACCTAACAGTTATTGGTGATGGGTTAGCCAATGAGTGAACAACTCTTGTTCAATGATTCTCTAATCATGGTGCACCCAAACTTGGTCTCTAATTCATGAATCTCACCGTATCCAGAATATTGATCCACTCCTTAGTTAAGTCAGACCCACCATTTGCATAGACTGGGTTCCTAATTGAGTCTCTCACCGTATCCAAAATATTGAGCCCAACTCATCCTCCAGCCCATAGCATCCAATGCCTAATAGACATGGTTGCATCTTCCCGGTGCAACTGAGCCACTGTATCCAGCCGAGAACAATCAACCCCGGGAAGGGCCCGCACATCTACAATGGTGGAAGACCTCAGACTTAATCTTTTCTTAGGGAGAATTGATTCAGGTCTCATTAAACTAGACTTGGCTTAGTCATAACAATTATGACTAACCTAGTGGCATGGGTTAGCTCGGATTATTGACCACCTCAGATCAGAACTGTGTCAACAGATATGGCCAGGTAAGTGAGACCGGTGGAAGGAATATGCCATTAACTCGTACAAGAACGCATTCAGGTCGAGTAGCTTCCAATTAAAAACCAGTCGGTCGTATGTGCCAAACTTACCTTAGACACCAAATTGTTGAGCCAGAACCAATTGGGTTAGCCTACAATCCAGACTCTAACCTCTGAGCCTAATTAGGTCTTGCTTGATTGATCGTGACTCGATCTTGACCCAGACTTAATCCTATTAGGCTGGTCAATTTA
>QRFJ01002636.1:0-61759 GCA_006176705.1 Cocos nucifera
ATCCTCCTTATTGGGAATGATATTCCCATGTTGACATCAGTCAAGGTGTGGTTGTCTAAGGAATTCTCCATGAAAGACCTAGGTGAAGCATCCTTTATTCTAGGAATTAAGGTCTATAGGGATAGACCGAATAGGATGCTAGGACTTTCACAGAAGATGTACATAGAGGAAGTACTAAAGAGGTTTAGTATGGAAAACTCTAAGAGGGGATTAATACACTTTAGACATGGTATTCATCTTTCCAAGAAGATGTGCCCCAGCACACCTGAGGAAATAGAACGCATGAAAAAGATCCCTTATGCTTCTGCAATAGGGAGCCTCATGTATGCCATGCTATGTACACGACCTGATATAGCCCATGCTGTGAGTGTCACAAGCAGATATCAGTCAAATCCAGGTGAAGAACACTGGACTTCTGTGAAATGTATCCTTAAGTACTTGAGAAGAACTAAGGATATGATGTTGGTCTTTGGTAATGGAGAACTCCAAGTTCAGGGATACACAGACTCGGACTTCATGTCTGATATAGATGATCGAAAGTCGACATCTGGCAGACTGTTTGTGCTGGAAGAGTTCCTAGCAAACAGCAATATCATCTCATCCGCGATTACCTTGAGAAAGGTTACGTTGAGGTCAAGAGAGTCAACTCCGCAGATAATGTGGCAGACCCACTGACAAAGCCATTGGGCCAGCAGAAGATCGAAGCCCACCTTGAGAAGATGGGACTTAGACTTGTAGCCAATTGGCTTTAGGATAAGTGGGAGATTGTTAGATATATGTGCCCTAGAAGCCAGAATTGGCTGACACTTGTAATACACTTCTAGGGGCAAAATTGTAATTTTGACTATAATTAATGAAATGGGTTATTTTCTATCACACATGTGTATTTAGTGTCTGTGATACATCCTTTGAGTTAATGGTAATGATAATTCATATTTTCAAGAGTTGAAAATTTAAGACATGAATAATCATTATTAACTCATAAATAGCTCCCGACCATAGGATCATCACGAGGATGGTGATTGATCCGGAAGATTGGTGTACGATTGCTTCTCTTTAGTAGATGAGTCTTGAGTCTACGGTGTGGAGACACCGGAGCGAGAGTACAGGTACTCGTTAGAGAACGAGGGCACTGAGCGTGACCACCTCGAGTAGTCATTAGGAAGTCTACCTTCTCGTCAATGACTGACTCGATGCTGCAGTAGTGTGTCTGGTTCTTTGACCTGAGATGCATCGGCAGTTCACCTTGAGGGTGTTATAGTTTGACTACACCATTACTCGGTCTCCTAGCCATATGGAACCCTGAGGTGTATGTTGGCTATAGCATGTTCATTGTAGGAACTGGATTGCATCAAGATGGGATCTATCTACCTCGGTGGTAGAGGAGTAGCCCTATGATGATCATGAGAATCAAGTCCAGAAATCCATGGCCATGGTAGAGTGAAATAATAGAAAGAGTTTCTATTTAGATTTTCACATTGGACTCGAATCGAATGATTACATCATATGACAGAGACTAGGGTTTGACGAGTTCACCTTAACCCTAATCTGATCGGGGCTCAAGATAGAAGAACTGAATCACACAGGTAGCTGCACCAAGAGGTTCGCATTCAGCTCTGATGGGTTGCCACCATATACTGCTAGGTGTCACTGGTGGATTTTGGGAGCAATTAGAATGATTTAGATGATCGATCATTCTAGCTGTTCGAATCAGAAGAGTTCTGATCCATCGAAAGGAGTTTCGATGATGTCTATGATAGAGATCATGACATATCCCATTACCATACAGAACTGAACCTAACTGGGTCACACAAACAAGGGTTTGAATCTGGTGATCATCAATTGAACTGATCTAGTTCAATTGATCTGAATGAGATTCAATTAGGTTCAAGGAAATCATGCTAGCACTCGATTGAACCTAACGTTCTTCTTTTACTATCATAAATAAGTTGTCCTGACTGAGCCAAAGGAGTTTGTGCTCAATCAGAGGCCTTCATATGGTCTGACTGGAGGTTGTCCAAGTCAGAATAGGTTGTCTTATTTGTAAGACATTACCTGCCATTTTTGGTCACCTGCCATTTCTTGTTCTTTGACTTTGGTCAAAAGTCTACCTTTGATTGGTCAAACGTTGACCATTCACCCTTTGACTTTTGACCACATGTCATGCACCTATTGGAGAGCTGGTGGGGGCCTGTCCCCCTGCCAGAACCTGGCAAGGAGAAGGGCGCACGCCAAGGGTGGCGTGAGCCCAAGTAGGAGGCGCCTAGGAGTCCTTGTTGGACAAGGACTCCACCTCCCTTTAGGATTCCAATCAGAGTTCTACTAAGAATCCAGTTTGACTGGTCTTAGGCGCCCTCTAAGGAGGAATCCAGGGGTCTCTTTTTCAACCAATCAGATTTAGATCTGATTTCACAAAGGGTTGTGATTGGTTGAGAGGAAGAGGAGTTGGATCACAAGAGGTCTATAAATAAGACCCTGCGCCCAACCCTAATCCTAAGTGAATTCAATAGAGATTTCCCACGTCCAAGGCTGCCTCTCCCCTCCTTCTCCATGCCTAAACTTCTTCTCCTCTTGCTCTCCACGTCCAAAAGGTGTTTTGGACTTAGTTTGGTGCGATTCAGATCAAGGAAAGGCGATCAAAAGCAAGAAGGCTGCGCTGCTGCAAAAGGACGACTGCAGATCTTCAAAAGAGTTTTGAAGATCCTCCAGATCAGATCCAGATCTAATTTTTGGAGGTGTGATAGAGAAGAAGAGGTTCTCCAGATCCAACCCGAGTGGATACCGGTAGAGGCCAGGCGCTTGCGTGGCTAAGATCCAGAATTTCCGCTGCAATCAGGATCATCTACAGGGTAATAGGATTACCCAAATCAGGTAAATTGAATTTGATTTAATTTATCTTCCTTTTATTTTATTTATTAAAATAATAAGAATCAGATCTGAAACATATCAAGATCTGATTAAGGTCAAGAGAAAATTTTTAAAATATATCTCTTGATCTAATCAGATCTGGACGAACCTGGACCGGGAAATCAGGATTTCCCTTCACTTGATTCATGCACCGACTTCTTAAGTACTTGACTATACCTAGAAACCTTCCATTATTGAATTAGAAATTCAAGTTGTCCAGCACTAAAGCATAGTGAGTTGCTTGAAAATCACCATGGTGATCTCAGATTGGAGGGACAATTATGCCCATATTCCATTAAAGCAATTCTTGATAGTAGAAAAGCTCTAAAGTTGGTCACGTTCAGTGCAGATGTACCCCTACATCTCACCTGCATGCCAAACCAATGTCTCCACACTTCTTGGATAAGAGGACAACCAACCTATATGGCACATAATGATCTATACTCAATAAATATTGTCATCCTTGGTAACAACATATCATTTGGTTGTGAACTTATTTAAGGACTAAATGATAAATCCTTCTTTATCGATTCTAAATGGTCCTAAGGACTTCATCACAACAGATAGGAGTTCATTAGAAGATGAAAAATTTATGATGAGAAAACTAGAATAATTTTTATTCAATTAATAATTCATATATAATTATATAAATTAGCTTAATCATCAACAGGCTAATGATTGACTTTGAGACACTATTCCCAACATATTATTGGCTAACTATGCATCAGGATGCCATAGAATAAGTGAGAACATATGATCAATGCTAGAGGAATGCCAACATCCAAAGACAATCAGTCTTACAACTCATACCTTGAAGCGCCCCATGGCCATTTGCGCGGTGGGAAATGGATATACTCAGGCCCTTTTTCATGGCATCTAGGCAGTAAAATTTTTTTTTGATGGCAATAGACTACTTTATCAAATGGGTCAAGGCTGAACCTCTAGCAAAGATTACTAAAATCAAAGTACAGGACTTCATCTAGATGTCAATAGTCTATAGGTTCGGCCTGTCTTGGACTATTATTACTGATAACGGACATCAGTTTATAGGAACAAAGTTTATCAAGTCATGTGAAGATCTAAATATCTTCCATCACTTTATATCAGTGGCTCACCCATAGAAAAATGGTGAGGCCAAGGTAACTAACATGATCTTGTTGCAAGAAGTAAAAGCAAGGCTTGAAAGGATGAAAGAAACATGGGTGGATGAACTTTACCACGTGCTCTGGGCCTACAGAACCACCAAAAAATTGCCAATTAGAGAGACTCCATTTACTTTGGCTTTTGGGATAGAGGCGGTTATCCTAGTTGAACTGAAACTTCCTTCGACATAAGTTGAGGCCTTTGATGAACAGAATAATTCATGGGATCTCAGAGCAAATCTTGATCTATTAGAACAAAGTAAGAAAAGATCCAAATTTTAATGGCAGCTTATAAATAGAAGGTGGCTCGCTACTATAATTCTAGAGTCAGAATCAAAATTTTCAAAGTAGGAGATCTAGTACTATGACAGGCAGATATCTCACAGTCATAAAATCAAGAAAAGCTTGTCGTAAATTGGAAAGATCCATATGAGGTAATAGAAATCATCCGATCATAAGCTTATTATCTGAAGGAGCTTGGAGGGGCTATACTCCCATGATTTTGAAACTCAAAAAACTTATGAATGTACCATCAATAACCATATTTTCAATAATTTTTTCTTATCTTAACATCATTATCTTGGGTGCAAAACTATGCAATGACAGAAAATTATTCAACCAAACTTCATTCTTAAACGAAGTAAAAGGCCTCTGATTCTTAAACAAGAGGTTAACCTCGTCTTAATGAGAATGAAGGCCTCTGATTCTTAAATAGGAGATTAACCACATTTTAATAAGGAAAAGGCCCTTGTAACAGCCTTTTTATGCTTCGGCAACCTTGTTAGGAATAAAAGGAGGATCTCATCCTAATAAGGATAATAGCCAACCAAGTCAGAAATTGGAGGAGAATCTTGTCTTGATATAGATGAAGATCCTTATGAGAAATTGAAGGCTTCTAGTTCTTAAACAGAAGGTAACGGGGAGAGGCCCTTTCAACGATCCTTTTGTACTTTGACAATCTTGTTAGGAACAGGAGGAGAACCTCATCCTAACAAGGATAATAGCCAACCATGTCAGAAACAAAAGAAGAACCTCATCCTAATATGGATGAAGACCCTTATGAGGGATTGAAGACCTCTGGTTCTTAAACAGAGGGTAATGGGGAGAGGCCCTTTAATGGCCCTTTTGTGTCCCAACAATCTTGTTAGGAATAGGAGGAGGATCTCATCCTAATAAGGATAATAACCAACTATATGAAAAACAGGAGGAGAACCTCATCTTGATATGGATGAAGATCCTTATGAGGGATTGAAGGTCTCTGATTTTTAAATAGGAGGTAATGGGGAGAGGCCCTTGTGATGGCTCTTTTGTGCCTCGATAATCTTGTTAGAAATAGAAGAAAGATCTCATTCGAACAAGGATAATAGCCAATCATGTTAGTGTGAGCTCAGAAGTGGCACTCCCAAGTCTTAAAAATATGAGAAGATAGATTATGAAAAGATGGGAGCGAGCTAAAAGAAGAATCAGTCTCATTAGTAAAGTTTAGAAATTGGGTCGGCTCACTTTGAGATTGAGCTGGCTCAGTTGAAAACTGGGTCGGCTCAGTCCAAGACCGGGTCGGCTAGGTCTCAAAGAAAAATTCAGATAGAAAATAATATTTTTAGACTATTAGCACGGTACACAACTAGGTCGGCTCAGTCTGGGATTGAGCTGACCCAGTCGTAGGTTAGCCAGCTCAATCTGAAACTGGATCGATTTAGTTTTTATGGATTATTATTTTATGTACATAGATTATTTGAGTTTGGAGAGTTTTTCTATGAGCTTGGGCTTGACCCTTTATAAAGTATATATATTGAAAATAGATCAAGATTGTAAGTGTGCTAAAATATACTGAATAAAAGTTCTTTTCTCCTAAAAATCTCTTCCTCTCTTCTTCTCTATTTTTTGATTTATTTGATCATGCTTCCATAGAAATCTCTAAGAAGTACTTTCTTGTTGCTTGGCTAATCATCAGTGACCACATCGATCTGTGTGGGAAGAGCGCATATTTCCAACATTTGGTATTAGAGCGGTGTTGCATGGAAGGAAGGAAGACACCTAGGGTTTACTATATCCAGGATCTGTTGTACTAGGTTTTATCCTAAAAACTTCTAATTTTCTTCGTGGTTGTCTCTAGATTGAGGTGGAGATTGTTTACACTGAGGAATGGTGATACAGAAGTTTGGAAAGAGGATCTAAGGCTAGTTAGATTTTTTGTGAAGGGTAGTTTTACTGGTGTGTGATCGTGAAGAATGTTAGGGATCTATTCTTGACTTGTTTGAAGTCATGGGATCAAGTGGATTCAAGATGAATTTTGAAAAGTTCGACGACAAGGGAAACTTTACCCTATGGCAGCAAAGAGTAAAGAACTTATTGGTTCAACAAAGGATCTACAAGGTCTTGACAAAAGAAAGGCCGAAAAAGATTAGTGCTGAGGATTGAAAAGAGTTTGAATAAATTACTTTTAGCACAATTTGGATATACTTGGCCGATCAGGTTTTGCTCGAGATTTGCATAGAGACTACGGCAAAGGGGCTCTGAAAGAGACTGGAGAACACATACATGGGGAAGAACATGACAAACAAGCTATGGTTGAAGAAATAGCTGTATAGTCTGATGATGCCCGATGGCGGAGATCTTATTGCACATATCCAAAGGTTTAATCATGTGTGTTTTGAGGTGATGAGTTTGGATGTGAAGATCAACATGGAGGATCGGACATTGCTTCTATTATGTTCTCTCCTAGGTTCATATGATGGTCTCATAACAACTTTAGTTTATGGAAAGAAGACCCTAAACTATTAAGAGGTTGTTGGTGTGCTCAGATCAAATGAGAAAAGGAAGAAGATCTACAAGAAAGACCTTAAGTCTAAGATCTTGGCTATGAACGAAAGATAGAAAAGATCAAAGAAGAAGACAAGAGGAAAATCTAAGGGTAGGTCAAAGTCTCACGATCAGAGGAAGATGACATTAAAATATTATAAATATCATCAGTTTGGATACCTGAGGAGAGATTATCTCCTTTTGAAATCAGAAAAGGGAAAGGTCAGTAAAAAAGATGATACGGCTTCTATGAGCAGTGGAGAAGATCTGCAAGTTGTATCAGATGGATCCACAGAATGTGATACTATGTGGATATTAGATTTAGTATGCTCACACCACTATACTTTTTATCGAGAGTGATTTACTACCTACTAGAAAGCCAATGGTGGAAGTATCAGTCTTGGAGATGATCACCCATGCAAAGTAGCTGGAATTAGCTCTATCAGGATGAGGATGTATGATGGGATCATTTGTACATTATCAAATATCAGGCATGTACCAGAGTTGAAAAAGAATTTGATTTCTTTAGGCTACTTGGAGGAGTAGGGTTATGCTTTTAGTAGCCAGGCTGGGAGTGGATGTCTGAAAATTTTCAAGAGAACTTTGGTGGTGATGAGAGGTAGAAGACCGAGCAACAATCTTTACAGAATGAAAGACTCAGTGGTAAATGATAGTGCAGAGGTACTAGTAGCGGCATAGGAGCAGATTTTATATTGGCTATGGCACTATCGGATAGGTCATATGAGTGACCGTGGGCTCACAGAACCAAGTAGAAGAGGTATGATCCCAGCCTTGAAGAATGAGGGCATAGATCTTTGTAAGCCATGCATTTTTGGCAAATAGCATAGGATGAAGTTTGCCAGAAGTACCAAGCGCAGTGAGGGAGTGCTGAATTTAGTGCACTCGGATGTGTGGGGATCAGCTCCTTTATCAGCTAGAGGTGGGGCAAAATACTTTGTTACTTTCATTAATGATTTCTTAAGAAAGGTATGGATTTATCTGATCAAAGAAAAATCAGAGGTGTTTGCCCGGTTCAGAGCCTAGAGAGCTGAAGTAGAGGAGTTAGGGAGATAGGTAAAGTGTCTGAGGTCGGACAATGGAGGAGAGTATACTAGCCTAGAGTTTAGGACATACTGTGAGGAAAATGGCATCAAACGCCATTACATGGTGAGGATGACTCTCCAGCAGAATGATGTCATGGAGAGGATGAACCAAGCACTGATCGAGAAGGCACAGAGTTTGAGGCTGTAGACATGACTTCCAAAGTTCTTTTGGAATAATGCTCTAACTTTTTCTTTTTTTTTTTGAACAGGTCCCCTCATTATAAGCTAAATGGAGGCATTTCAGAAGAGAAAAAAAAGGTGAATCTTGGCCACCTAAAAGTCTTTGGTTGCACGGCCTATGCACATGTGGAGGCAATCAAGAGGAGCAAATTGGACCCAAAATCTCAAAAGATGACATTCATAGGGTATCCACAAGGAGTCAAGGGGTACCTGCTATGGGACTCTCAGGCATAGAAGTCAGTGATCAGCAGGGACGTTATCTTTGATGAGAAGAGCATCTTGAGGAGATCTGGGATAGATGGAACTAGAGAAATAAAGGTGAAAAATGGTGGCCAGTTAGAGAATGATGGTATGTAGGTTACATCCACTTACAAGAGTATTCCTATTGAGGTAGAGTTGAACAGAAAGGTATTGTCTCAGATTGAAAATCAACATGAAAGGCCGACGTTCAGACAGATGTGCAGGAGCAGCCACAGACATCAGACAGAAATGTGCCAATGGGAGTGGCTTTGCACAAGCCCCAGCATACTATTAGGAGATCGATTAGATATGGCATTGATGAGGTTATCTCCTATGCACTCATCGCTGCTAATGGAGATCCATAGAATTATGTAGAGACCATGGAGAGTGAGGATCATGATTCATGGATGCAGGCCATGATGGAGAAAATGGAATCACTTGAGAAGAATTAGACATGGCAACTAGTGGATCTTCCAGAGGGTGCTCCACCTATTGGCTCAAAGTGGATGTTCACAAAGAAAGAAGCACCTTCAGAACAAGATGGAGTTAGATTCAAAGTAAGGCTGGTAGCGAAGGGATACTCACAAAGGAAAGGGATTGACTACATAGAAATTTTTTCTTCTGTTGTGCGTTATACATCTATTCGAGTTTTGCTGTCACTGGTGGCACAGCATAACATGAAATTGAAACTGATGGATGTGAAGATGGCCTTCCTTCATGGAACTTTGGAGGAAAGAATCTACATGAAGCAGCTAGATGATTTCATGGGGATGGGATAGGAAGAAAATGTGTGTTTACTTAGGAAGTCTTTATATGGCTTGAAACAATCCCCTCGTCAGTGGTATCGAAGGTTTGATAGCTTTGTCTTGAGCCTGGGCTTCAGTAGATGTGAACATGATTGTTATGTCTACGTCAAGAATGTAGATGAGGAGGATGCCCTATACCTATTATCATATGTAGATGATATGCTCATAGCCAGTAGCAGTATGGATGCTGTGAAAAGGTTGAAAAGGGCATTATCATCTAAATTTGAGATGAAAAATTTGAGTCTAGCTAAGAAAATCCTTGGAATAGAGATTTGCAGAGATAGATGCAAAGGAGTGTTCCATTTGTCATAAGAAAAGTATGTCCAAAAGATTCTGAAGAGGTTTGGGATGGAGAAGATCAAACCTGCAGAGACGTCATTGCCGAGCCATATGTCTCTCTCCAATTTACAGTGCCCCCAGTGAGAAGAGGAGAGAGAGTACATGGAATGAGTTTCTTATGCAAATGCTGTAGACAGTGTGATATACACTATGGTGTGTTGTAGATCAAATATAGCAAATGCTGTAAGCACGGTTAGTAGATACATGGCTAACCCTAGGAAGGAACACTGAAAAGCATTGAAATGGATATTAAGATATCTGCATGGAACAAGGGATTATGGTTTGATGTTTGGTGGGTAGTTAGGAGGATTTGGAGAATAATCTGTGAAGATGTGTGAATGTTCAAGTCCTCTAGAAGAGTTTGTTGATGCAAATTATGCTGGTGATCTTGATACAAGAAGATCTACTTCTGGATATCTCTTCTACGTATATGGTGGATCGGTATCTTGGAGATCAACCCTTCAGCCAATCACAGTTTTGTCTACCATAGAGGCTGAGTACATTGGGATAATGGAGGCTGCAAAAAAAACTCTTTGGCTTAGGAGGCTGATTGATGATTTGCAGGTGGAGTAGGGCAAAGTTACACTATTCAGTGATAATCAGAGTGCTCTATTATTGGCATAGAACCCAGTCTATCATGCGCATACAAAGTATATAGACGTGAGGTACCATAGGATCAGAGAGCTGGTGGAGGAAGCTGAAGTAGAACTGATGAAGGTCCATACCAAGGAGAATCAATCTGATGCACTCATAAAGGTACTCTCCAGAGACAACTTTCAGAGATGTATAGCATGGATGGGTCTGTTGAGAAGAGATGAGTTCACAAGGACTTGAAAGTACCAAGGTAGAGAATGTGAGCTCAAAAGTGGCACTCCCAAGTCTTAAAAATATGAGAAGATAGGTCATAAAAAGATAGGAGCAAGCTGGAAGAAGAATCAGTCTCAATAGTAAAGTTCAGAAATTGGGGCGACTCACTCTGAGACTAAGCTAGCTCAGTTGAAAACTGGGTCAGCTAGGTCTTAGAGAAAAATTCAGATAAAAAGTTGCATTTTTGGACTATTGACATGGTATATAACTGGGTCAGCTCAGTCTCGGTCGGCTCAGTCTGAGACTGAGCCCACCCAATCATAGGTTAGCTGACTTAGTCTGAAACTAGGCCAGATTAAGCCGATCCAATCGTAGGTTAGCCGACTCAGTCTGAAACAAGGCCGGCTCAGTTTTCTTGGGTTATTATTTTGTGTACATAAATTTTTTGGATTTGGAGAATTTTTCTATGAGCTTGGGCTTAACCTTTTGTAAAGTATATATATTAAAAATAGATCAAGGTTGTTAGTGTGCTGAAATATACTGAATAAAAGCTCTTTTCTTTCCGAAATCTCTTCCTCTCTTCTTCTCTATTCCTTGATTTATTTGATCATGCTTCCATAGAAATATCTAAGAAATACTTTCTTATTGCTTGGCTAATCACTAGTGACCACGCCGATCCGTGTGAGAAGAACGCATATTTCCATCAGTTAGGAATAGAAGGAAAACCTCATCCTGATGTGGATGAGGATCCTTACAAGGGATTGAAGGCTTCTAGTTCTTAAATAGGAGATAATGGAGAGAGTCCCTTGCAATGGCCCTTTTATGCCCTAGCAATCTTATTAGAAATAGGTGAAGGACCTCATCCTAACAAGGATAATAGCCAACCGTGTCAGGAATAGGAGACCTCATCCTGACGTGGATAAAGACCCCCACAGGGGATTGAAGGCCTCCGATTTCTAAACAGGAGGTTAACCACAAGTATGAAAATTTTAGATTCTTATATAGATATATTTGCTCCTAATCAAGTCCAAAGATCTTTGTTCATAAACAAGGGGGATGGATATGTTAGGATTTATGGTGCTCCCAAGCCTTGGAAGGCCACAAGAGGAGTCAGGGTGTTGGCTCCAGGAGACTAGGATGGGTGTGAGTCCTAGGGCTAGGACAGGAGTTGTCCTAGGATAAAGATGGTGTGTAGCCCTACATGGAACTCGAGATTTAGGTGTGAGGATCTTAAGGAGCTTGGTGGGTGCTCCAAAGATCTGGAATACAAGATAGAGCAAAGGACCAAAGCCAGGAGAAGAATCAACCAAAATAAGGGGCTGACGAATACGCAGTTGAGCTGGCTCGAATACATAATCAAGCTGGCTCGGGCTGAGATTGAGCTAGCTCGGGGCGCAGTCAAGTTGACTATCTTAGGTAGATAGAAGAAAGAGTTTGGATGAGAAGCAGTTGAGCTGGCTCGATGGTGGCGAATAGAACTAGATGGGATTTTTTGTTTGGGTCTAAGATAAGCTTTTATCTTAGAATCTTAAGGCCTAGTCCAATAAGGTCTTATGGTGGCTAATACATGTATGGATCAGATTTAGATCCAGAGGATGAGAGCATGGGAGTCATAGGCGTACATGGACTTGGTGAGTGATTTCATGTATTGGATTAGCCAGAAAATTTTTGGTCGGGCCTAATATCTATGTATAAATACAAAAGATGTATTAGAATTTTAGAACATGGATTGGAATAAAGATCTTTTCTCCCTCAATCTCGCTTCTCTCTTCTCTCTAAAATTGCTGCCCTAAGGGGGGCATTTTCCTCAAGCCCAAGGAGGGAGGCACCCCATCATAGATCTAGATTGGTAGATTAGTGATTTGCTGCCCTTAGAGAATGTCAAAGGTCTCCTCGGTCCATGTTAAAGATCAGAGGCTTTCGCAACATGGTATCATAGCTAGGTGATGCCATGATGATGCACCAACAATTGGTATCAAAGCGATACTGAATTCTTACAATTGGTATCAGAGCCTGATGGTTCATGGAAGCAAAAAAAAAATCATACAGGAAGAAACTAGAAATCTATACAAGTATTCCACGGTATGTCTAGGATCTACCTTTGTTATTGCTATGGTTTGGCCAATCGGGAGCAGCGGGTTGAAGGTGGAGGCTGAGAGAATTAATGGGAAGGGTTTTTCCTAGGGTGAAAGATTTGGATGCATTATTTTTTGATCGACCTTGGTTGGAGAGATCGAGATGTATGATGAGTGGATTCTCTAAGAAGATGAGCAATATGGGGCTGTTTGGTGGATGAAAAGAGGTTTTCCAAGGGGTAATGGTCGAAGGAAGGCTGAAAATGCAACTATACATCCTTTGATTATAGGAAGGTGGGAGAAGTAGTCAGGGATGCATTCAGTAGTTCGACCAGAGCATGGATTTATGATGCCTTGGAGGTGATTGAGATGGATGATCCACGGAGGTCCAGCAGGTCAGTGCTAGATGGCTGATCTTGGATCAGGTTTCTTCTATAGGAGTATCAGGAAGATTCACGATTCAGGTGGAGGATGTTCCTCCGGGCATAACTAAAGTGATGGTTGGTGCTGGGGTAGAAGAGAAGAAGTGCTAGGATGAAATTCCATAGGGTTCAGTTGCTGATTTTAAAGAGTTGGATGAGCTCTTGGGTTTCGGAGGTGCCCACAGAGTGCAGAGGGTCTGAAGGAGCAGTGATTATATCCAAGGCACAGCAGCAGGCTCAGTAGTGCAGCATTGAGTGGTTATCCTTGGGGGACTCAATTATAGAGTCGACTTCTACGGCATCAGGAAGACTTCGATTTCAAATGGAGCACCAAGCAGAGGTGGCTTCACCAGTAGAGATGTGACATGAGGTCAGAGTAGAGGAGTGCGAGAGGACTAATATCCTAGCACCAACATCGAAGATGCACAGTTTCAAGTGGAGCAGCATGTGCGAGTGAATAGGTAAAGTTCTAAGGAGACCGTGTCAGGATATGCAGTGAATATCGGTACAGGAATGTTGCGAGATCTCTAGAAAAGTTCTGGATAATTGATGCATCTACCAAGTAGAAGGATTCCTACAATTTTAGGGTGGTGCAAGCCAAGATCTTTAGTGGTGGAAGTAGTCATCCCAAAGGCCTCAAGGGTGCACAACAGCTGAAGAAGATTGGCGGAGGCAATGTTTACACAAGAGGCTATCAAGGTGCATTGCAACAGTGGGATCATGTAGGAGAGTATTGCCAGGGTTTGCCAAGTTTTAGGGCATCAAGGTGAAGATTGTTAGGATTTATGGTTCTTCCAAATCTTAGGAGGCCACAGGAGGAGCCAGGATATTGGCTCTAAGAGATTAGGATGGGTGTGAGTGTTAGGATTAGGACAGAAGTTATCCTAGGATGAAGATGGCGTGTAGTCTTGCATGGAACTCGAGGTTCAGTTGTGAAGATCTTAAGGGGCTTGATAGATGCTCCAGAGATCTGGAATACAAGGTGGAGCAAAGGACCAAAGTTAGGAGAAGAATCAACTAAGATAATGGGCTAACACACAGGCGAGCTGGCTTGAATAAGTAGTCATGCCAGCTCGGGCTGAAATCGAGCTGGCTATCTCCAGACAGATAGAAGATAGGGTTCGGACAAGATGCAGTCGAGCCAGCTTGGCTTCTGACAGAGCCAGCTCGATGGTAGCATACAGAACTGGATGAGATTTTCTATTTGGGTCTAGGATAGGCTTTTATCCTAGGGTCTTAAGGCCTGGTCCAATAAGGTCTTAAGATGGCTAACACATGTATGGGTTGGGTTTAGATCCAGGGGATGAAAGCATGGGAGATATGGATGTACATGGGCTTGGTGAGTGCTTTCATGCATTGGGTTAGCCAGGAAAGTTTTTGGTTGGGCCTAATATCTACGTATAAATACATAGGATTTATTAGGATTTTAGAACGTGGATTGGAATATAGATCTTTTCTCCCTCAATTTCTTTTCTCTCTTCTCTCTTCTCTCTAGAGTTGCCGCCCCAAGGGGACGCCTTCCTTAAGCCCAAGGAGGGAGGCGCCCCATCACAAATGTAGATTGGTAGATTGATGGTTTGCTGCCTTAGAGAATGTCAAAGGTCTCCTCAGGTCCATGCTAAAGATCAGGAGCTTCCATAACATGGTATCAAGGTTAAGTGATGCCATGGTGATGCACCAACAATTGGTATCAGAGTGATATCCAATTCTTATAATATATACAAGGTATTAGGTAGAGTCTAATATTCCAAGATGACACTAATATCTGACAACAAGAAAACAAAGTGACCAACAAGCATCAAACTGAGATATAACTTAGAAGGATAAAGAAATATTATTTCATTAAAATTAAAAGTTCATTACATAAGTCCTCGAGATCGATTACAAAAAAAAGAAAAAAAAAGGCCAAAGTCCTACTCAGTGTCAGACTTTGGGCTATCGACTCCCGCCAATATAAGGGCATGCTTTAAATCATTTATTTTGTCCTCAAGGTCTCGCCTCACTACCAAGTTCTCATCAAAAAACTTGTTGGCTCTCCAAAAATCATCTTCTATTTCTCTCAGCATCTTTCTTAAAACTGCAGACTTGGCTTTGACATCCTTCACTATGCTCTTGTTGTAAGTCATTTGGATCTTGAGCTATAAGAGTTCAGCCTTACTCTTTTCATAAATCACCAAAAGATCTTCCATGGTTCTTTTCAAAGATGTAATTTCTTCTGGGTCCCTTTTCGGGCCAGTCTGAGCTTTATCTATCAACTATTTTTGGACCCAAGACACCTTAGCATTAGCTATCTCGAGTTTCTTGTTTAGCTCATCAATTTGCCCACACCAGCCAATTCAGTAGGTGTCATACGCTATCTCAGTATTGTGTAGTTGTTTCTAGAGGTCAGAAAATTTTTTCAACCAGTCCCATCCATATTCCACCTTACTTTAGGCCCAGGTCGAACCCTTCTCCAACTGGCCGATTTTCTCTCTTGCTTCACGAAGCTTGGCTTCAAGAGGGAAAATCTTTGCGATCAAAGTTCAAGCCTTGTCACTGGCCAGTTTTGTTGCTCGTTCTAATTCCTCAGTCAAATGTTGCTTCTTAGCAGTATATTCTTTGAAGAATTATTTGGAGGATTAGCGGAGATGGTTGATTTCAATAGTGGCTTCAACATAATTCTTTTTGGACTTCTAGAGTTTATCTTCTATCTTTTTTAACTTCTTCTTCATTTGATGAACTTTTCTTTTTTAATTTTTGTTATAGGCCTTTAGGAGGATACCTTGGGATAGAAGATCGGTTTCAATAGGAGACTGCATTTGATGTAAAAAGATATCATGACACAATGGTATGGCAAAAAAGGAAAAAATTCATTTTCATTACTAAAAATGTTTTAAGTACAGGAAAAGGCAAAAAAAAAGAAAAAAGTATAATTATAGAAAGCCTCCAACCTCTGAAGGAGGGACAATGGAGGAGCTTGATGCGATTTTGGCAATCTTAGGTTCTCGAGCAGGCTCAGAAGTTGCAGCAGGAGGTTCGATGGGTGGTAGATCAGTGGCAGTGGTGGAAGGTCCAGCATTATCATCAGAGGATTCTCCCATCAAGAAACTAAGATCAAGCTCAAAAATTTTTTTGGCCATCCTCCTCTGGCAGAGCTTGAATTCTTTAAGGAATGCCTCCTTAGCGAAGGCTATATTGATATCCTCCATTGCTTTTGAAGACTTGAAGGATTCAATGGCCTGTTCCCTCTCCAACCCGACCTCCTATTCGACCTTCTTCCACCTATTTTTCTTCAAAGTTAGAGTAGCCTTCAGTTCCACCAAGGTTTGATCTTCCCTCCGAAGTGCTTCCTAAAAATGCATGCCGTTGGTGGAGTGAGCCTCCCTTAAATGCTCGACCTCGGCCTAAGCATTCTTAGTCTCTGCCTGAGCTTCTTTGATTGTGTTTGAAGCCTCGACTTTGCAGTGACTTAGTACCTCCCCGTAGGCATACAGATGATGCCCCAGCTGCAAATAACAAGATATAAGTCATGGTTACAAGTTTACTAATAATTGACCAAACTTAAGGGAAAGGTTGATTACCTCGAGGAAAGCCATGTAGGAGTCTTGCAACCTATCTTCATCATCTAGGTGGATCATGTTCTCAAGGAGGTATGGAGTGAGCCAACATTTGGCGAGCAGTCCCGATATCTTCATGTTGGCGCTGGAGCTCATCAGACATCGAGCCCAACATGTAATATCTGGCCTTATTATCTTCGTCTATCCATTTTTTTCAGAGACGCTCTCTGTTCAGTGGATGGACGGGCTGGTAAGGTGGGAGGGTCCTGGTCCAATACATGGGTTAACTTCTCGAAACCCAAAATAATTTTGTAGTTTCCTGAGCCAATCTTTATAATTGGGTCCGGTCAGTCTATGTGTGTCCAGGATACGTGCTAATGGGTTGGACGCAGACATTTTTCCTGTAGAGAGTCAAAGATTCTAGTTAGATACTGTAATTATGACTTGACCAATTTATTTAGGAAATTTTATTTTTAAATAAATTAGCTCCCACTATTTTCTCGGATCCCTACACTCCCTCTGTAGAGATGCAAAAATCTCCATGATTAATGATTTCTAGTGGGTGGTGCGGTCTCACCAACTGACTCATCACCTCACCTAACAGTTATTGGTGATGGGTTAGCCAATGAGTGAACAACTCTTGTTCAATGATTCTCTAATCATGGTGCACCCAAACTTGGTCTCTAATTCATGAATCTCACCGTATCCAAAATATTGATCCACTCCTTAGTTAAGTCAGACCCACCATTTGCATAGACTGGATTCCTAATTGAGTCTCTCACCGTATCCAAAATATTGAGCCCAACTCATCCTCCAGCCCATAGCATCCAATGCCTAATAGACATGGTTGCATCTTTCGGTGCAACTGAGCCACTGTATCCAGCCGAGAACAATCAACCCCGGGAAGGGCCCGCACATCTACAATGGTGGAAGACCTCAGACTTAATCTTTTCTTAGGGAAGAATTGATTCAGGTCTCATTAAACTAGACTTGTCATAGTCATAACAATTATGACTAACCTAGTGGCATGGGTTAGCTCGGATTATTGACCACCTCAGATCAGAACTGTGTCAACAGATATGGCCAGGTAAGTGAGATCGGTGGAAGGGAATATGCCATTAACTCGTACAAGAATGCATTCAGGTCGAGTAGCTTCCAATTAAAAATCAGTCGGTCGTATGTGCCAAACTTACCTTAGACACCAAATTATTGAGCCAGAACCAATTGGGTTAGCCTACAATCCAGACTCTAACCTCTGAGCCTAATTAGGTCTTGCTTGATCGTGACTCGATCTTGACCCAGACTTAATCCTATTAGGCTGGTCAATTTAAGCATTGTTGATCCCATCTAACCAACTCTTGATTCGGTTTGATCAACCGCTTAGACCTAATTGAGCTACCCAAGCCCGAACCCAGTATTATGAATATGTCTTAGATCTAAAATTCTCAATTTTAGACCTAATTAATATTTCCATAATCTTAATTTTTAATTAAGTAGGGTTCATAAACAAAATATGCACAATAAATCCTAGGGTTTCAGGATCTAGGGTTTTGCAGAAAGTAAGTTTTGGGTTTCTGATTAAGGACGAACACGCAGCACCCCTACACATCATAAGAACACCCCATCGAATGGGAAGGAGAGGGCCTTTAAACCCTTCTTCATTCTTATGATCGGACGGCCAAGAGGAACGCCTTAATCAGGAACATGTAATACTACAAAATAGTTTTAGATCTATATCATATATCTCATATACAAATTAGATCTAATCATGGCATATTTTGCATACATCTCATGTATCGAATCATGCATATTTTTAGATCTAAATTATCTCATAATAATCTAAAAAATTAGATTTAAATTGATCTTATCAAAATAAATTCTAATCTAGACAACTATGTAGAACTATTCTACAACTAGTCTAGACATGCATCAATCATATCTCATATGATGTTTAAAATTAAATAATTTTTATTTACTATTTTTTAGATGTTATTATAATAATTATAATATCAAAAAATAGTAAATAAATAGATCTAAAATATGATTTAATCAAATTAAATTAAAAACATGCAAGACTATTCTATAGAACTATTCTATTTTAGAACTAGTCATGCATATTTTCTAATCTTAGATCCAAATCATTTAATTTTAATTTTTTCTGATTTTTAGATCTGATCACATCTCATGTGACATCTAAAATCACTTATTTTTTAATTAAAATAAATTTAAAATTAGATCTAAATACTTTTAGAACCTTGGCTCTGATACCAGTTGAAGGAAAATCCTGATTTTTCGGACCAGGTTCGTTCAGATCTGATCGGATCAAGAGATATATTTCAAAAAATTTTTTTCTTTGATCTAATCAGATCTAAGATATTTTAGATCTAATTTTTATTATTTTAATAATTAAAATAAAATTTAGATAAATTAAATCAAATTTAATTTACCTTGATGTAGGGTAATCCTATTACCCGTTGATGATCCTGTAAGCAGCGGAAGGTTCTGGATCTAGCCACGCAAGTGCCTGGCCTCTACCGGATATCCACTTCAGGCTGGATCTGGAGATCCTCTTCTTCTCTATCACATCTCCAAAAATTAGATCTGGATCTGATTTGGAGGATCTTCAAAACACCTTTTCGAAGATCAGCAGTTGTCCTTTGCAGCAGCGCAGCCTTCTAGCTTTCTGTCGCCTTTCTCTTGATCTGGATTGCACCAACTTGGATCCAAAACTCCTTTGGGCATGGAGAGGAGAGGGAGAAGATGGACTTGGCATGGAGGAGGAGAGGAGAGGCAGCCTTGGGGCATGGGAATTTTCAATGCTCTTTGAGTTGGGCGCAGGGTCTTATTTATAGACTATGCGTGATCCAACTCCTCTTCTTCCCAACCAATCACAACCCTTTGTGAAATCAGATCTAAATCTGATTGGTGGAATAGAGTCCCTTGGATTCCTCCTTAGATGGTGCCTAAGACCAGTCAAACTTGGTTCTTAGGAGAAGTCTAATCGGAATCCAAAAAGGAGATGGAGTCCCTATCCAACAGGGACTCCTGGGCGCCTCCAGCTTGGGCACACGCCAAGGGTGGCGTGCGCCCTCCTCCTTGCCAGGTTCTGGCAGGGGGACAAGCCCCCACCAGCTCTCCAATAGGTGCATGACACATGGACAGAAGTCAAAGTGTATCAATGGTCAACATTTGACCAGTCAAAGGTCAACTTTTGACCAAAGTCAAAGGACGAGAAATGGCAGGTGACCAAAAATGGCAGGTAATTGTCTTACAAAATAAGACAACCCTTTTCTGACTTGGACAAGCTCCAGTCAGACCATAGTGAAGGCCTCTGATTGAGCACAAACTCCTTTGGCTCAGTCAGGACAACTATTTATGATAGTAAAAGAAGAACGTTAGGTTCAATCGAGTGCTAGCACGATTTTCTTGAACCTAATTGAATCTCATTCAGATCAATTGAACTGGATCAGTTCAATTGATGATCACCAGATTCAAACCCTTGTTTGTGTGACCCAGTTAGGTTCAGTTCTGTATGGTAATGGGATATGTCATGATCTCTATCATCGACATCATCGAAACTCCTTTCGATGGATCAGAACTCTTCTGATTCGAACAGCTAGAATGATCGATCATCTAAATCATTCTAATTGCTCCCAAAATCCACCAGTGACACCTAGCAGTATATGGTGGCAACCCATCAGAGCTGAATGCGAACCTCTTGGTGCAGCTACCTGTGTGATTAAGTTCTTCTATCTTGAGCCCCGATCAGATTAGGGTTAAGGTGAACTCGTCAAACCCTAGTTCTCTGTCATATGATGTAATCATTCGATTCAAGTCCGATGTGAAAATCTAAATAGAAACTCTTTCTATTATTTCACTCTGCCATGGCCATGGGCTTCTGGACTTGATTCTCATGATCATCATAGGGCTGCTCCTCTACCACCGAGGTAGATAGATTCCATCTTGATGCAATCCAGTTCCTACAATGAACATGCTATAGCCAACATACACCTCAGGGATTCCATATGGCTAGGAGATCGAGTTAATGGTGTAGTCAAACTATAACACCCTCAAGGTGAACTGCCGATGCACCTCAGGTCAAAGAACCAGACACACCACTGCAGCATCGAGTCAGTCATTGACGAGAAGGTAGACTTCCTAATGACTACTCGAGGTGGTCACGCTCAGTGCCCTCATTCTCTAACGAGTACCTATACTCTCGCTTCGGTGTCTCTACATTGTAGACTCAAGACTCATCTACTAAAGAGAAGCGATTGTACACCAACCTTTCGGATCAATCACCATCCTCGTAATGATCCTATGGTCGGGAGCATTTTATGAGTTAATAATGATTATTCATGTCTTAAATTTTCAACTCTTGAAAATGTGAATTATCATTACCATTAACTCAAAGGATGTATCACAGACACTAAATACACATATGTGATAGAAAATAACCTATTTTATTGATTATAGTCAAAATTATAATTTTGCCCCTAGAAGTGTATTACAAGTGTCAGCCAATTCTGACTTCTACGGTACATATATCTAACAAGATAACTTCAGAAACTTGCAAGCAACTCACTATGCTTTGGTATCAGACTAACTGATTTTTTAATTTAATAATAAAAGGCTTCTAGGCATAGTCAAGTACTTGCAAAGTCGATATGTGATCAAGATGGAATTGACCACTCCAAGAGCTGGAGAAGAATATGTCACTGTATTTCAATATAGCAAAACCTTAGCTAGGATAATCCATAAGATGGATTTGATATTTTAAAATATAATATGGATAACCTGATCAGAGTTGATAGTTGAACTCTGCAGTATCCTATAAGCATTTTGGTCAAGAGGATGAATTATATGAAAACTATATCCGACCGTCTAGTACCATTGCTAGATGATCACTTCGACTGGTATAAAAATTGATTCCTATACTACCAGCTTAGGTTTAGATCTATAAGGTTACACATATTAGATTTCATGATCTGATCGGATGGTTGATCGATGATTAAGAATCATTCTAGGATTAAACGACCAATACGATTGATGTTTAACCTAGTGCAAGTGTTATAGGAGGATCGATTAGCAATTTGATTACTAATTAGCTTAATTTAATTAAGATAAAGAGATTAAATTAAGTTTAATTAAATATGATTTAATTAGATTTGGTTTAGGCTTGATTGGATCAAGTTCAATTGATTTATTGGATAAGCCAAGTGCAAGGAAGAACTAGTCCTAGTTCAACTAGGACTTGGATCAACCCAATTTCTAATTTGATTAAAAAATTAGTTTAGGTTTAAATATAATTTAATTATGTTCTTAATTGGGTTAAGATCTAATTTAATTGGATTGGTTTACTTCTGATTTAATTTGGTTTGACAAATCAATTTTAGATCAAGCCAAAATAAGAATCCTAGTATGACTAGGATTCCATATCTTGTGCCACCTTGACCCCATGCCATTCCCTCTTTATTTTTGGCATTGAATCCCCTCTCTCCAGTCTTTCACACACATCCCCTCTCCCTCTCTCTCTCTTATTTGGAATAAGTTATGGACATTCACTTAAGAAGGTAAGTTATTGCCAGGAAACTTGGATTCCTTCCCTTGTGCCACCCACACCTGATTTTCTTTGTTTATTTTCCATGGTAAAAGAAGGCATTTTGTGTGCCAATCTTAGGTGGCCCACAGCATGGGATGAGGAGGGGGCGCCCAAGTGTTGGGCACCCCAACAACCTGCCTTATATTGACCTACCTTATCTAAGAATTTGACCTAAACAAGGCTCTTCCATAACTTATTATTTAAAATAAATTTTTACATAATTTTTTATGGAATATAGACCTTTGAGAGATATTTTGGGTGTGTGAAAATTAGAGGAAAAAGGTTCTTTGGCATTGGGTTTTTATAGACACCAATCTAGGTGTCTAGGTGTGAGAAGAAAGAAGAAGAAGAGGGTCTTCTTCTAGGATTTCTTCCATACATCCTTTTCCCTCCTTTTGAGATTTATTTTTAAGAGTGTCTCAGATCTAAAATCTCTTCTCTTCCTTCTAATCTTTGGAGAGTCCAATTTTGAGAAGAGAAAAGCATCGGATCGATCATCAAAGAAGGATCAGCACCGTACTAGCATACTGTGCTGATTTTCTACATCAGACTTCTAATCAAGATTCGTGGGCTCGTGTGGACATCTCCTAGAGGTCGGATATATGTGTGGCTTAGATCTCCATTCTTTAGCCTGTATCAGTAAGTTAGAACATCCAACTTGTATAGATAATAAAGATCTGATCTCCTGTTACTTATATGATTCTGATCTTGTGTAGATTTATGATCATGTGATCAACACTTATTCTTTCCTTTTATTTTTAATTTTTGATTTAATATCATATCATAATCATGTAATAAGATCTTAGATCTAGGATATTCTCTAGTTTTATAAATAAATATTAATTTATTTAAGTCTTTTGCTGCCTGATCTTGAAAAAATTTCAAGATCTAGTCTTGAAACCCTAGATCTGGTTCCTTCAATTGGTATTAGAGTCAGGTTGATTATTACATGATTATATGTGCATATTTAGATTATTTTTTAGATTAAATTTAATTTATAATCTTATTATTAAATCTAAAATTAAAAATTTTGATCATACAAACTTCTATAAGATTGTCCTGCTGTAAGGTTTATCCCTTACAGTGAAGAGGTTATCCTAGTTCGTGTAGATCTATTTCTTATCATAAATTTATTGGATATGATCTAATTATATTTATAATTTATTAAATTTAAAATAATTTTAGATCTAAAAATAAAAATTTTAGATTACACGGACTGCTATAAGATTATCCTGTTGTAAGGTTTATCTCTTATAGTGGAGAAGTTATCCTAGCACATGCTGATCTAAAATATTGATCATAAAATTTTAGATTAGAGCTAAAAAATTTTATAATCTTATTAAAAATATTTTAATCTAATTTTAATCATCATAAATATGTTATATTTGATCTAAGATAACTTATGATTGATTAGAGTTAAAATTGTTTCAATTACATGAACCTATTTGGATTAGATCTAAAGTAGTTTTATGCTTCTCTTTCTTGCATATTGATTATAAATCAAACATGCAACTTGGTTGGTAGAACCATGTTGTAAAAATATTTTATAAATATAAAAATTATTTTTGAAAAGCCAAACCCCAACCCTCAGTCCAAAATTTAATGAAGAATTAAGAAGTTGTTTGATTAGAATCTAGGATTGTGAATTGAAGATCCTAAGACACAAATCATAACACGTTGGGTTAAATAGGTTAGTGGAGATTAGGTGCATTAATTGGATTAGACCTAGGGTTAGATTAAAGAATGGACTTAATTAGAGAATTGACCAAATCTAATCAATTATTATCTGAGATTAGATCAAGCATTCTCTAGGTCAGTTACAATAGTTGTAGTTGGTCAAGTTCATATCTTTAACGAGACCCAAGATGGACTTGATTCTTAGCTATGCGATCTAGTATGAATTGTTGGGTTGATCTAATCAAGACTAATTAAACCAATTGGTGTCTAAGATAAATCAAACCGATGGTTTTTAATTGGCAGTTCGCTTACCTGGCCATTTTTAATGGTGTCTAAGGCAAGCTTTGGTACACCCTCCCATCGATCTAACTTACCTGATCTCTTGGTGACATTATGTTTTGATTGGATCACTTGACTATTCGAGCTAACCCATGTCAGCTAGATAAGTCAGTATGACTGATTTAAGTGCTCCTAGACTAGCCTATAAATGGTCTCCCTTAAGCTGACTTGGTGATGCTAGTGGGAGGATCATAATAAGCTGGTTCATCTGACCTTCTCTCTTTATTAAATTAAAATTCTCTAAAATTATTAGATCCTCAAAATGAAATAGTTATGTTGATAACTAAATCATAGACTTCCATTAAGTAGATGATAATGGGTCCATCAGTTGGATAATCATTGGAGGCCCAAAGGCTTGGTGCTTATTGGCTGATGGAATTATCATTCATTATATGATTTCTTGGCTACATCTTTCTAAATGATGGTTAGGTTAGCCAACCAAAGTTGGGCCTAATCATTCATTGGTTAGATGGGCTATGTATGATCATGTTAATAGTCGGACCTAACCAGACCTTTTCAGTGGAGGTCAAAGCTTATTGATTAGGGACTGGGCAAAATTTATTATGAACCTACCCTTAGATGTACATAGATTGGTCAATCAAAGTTGGACTTGTGTGTAGTCTATGTGGATTCTAGTACCCACTAAGAAATTAGGATAATTTCTTAAATTGAAGATAGAGGCTACCAATTCGAATAAAATATTGGAAGAACCTTTTGATTAAAGTTCAAATCTTTAGATTTAATGAATCAATTACTAATTAGGTTATGATTTTCTTTATGCAGATATGGCCACTTTTCTATCACTCCGATCATTGTTGGACAATGATAAGTTGGTGGGATCCAACTTTGATAGCTGATATCAAAAATTGAAGATAGTCCTAGAGCATGAATGGATTCTATATGTGTTGACGGATCCTGCACCTAAGGAACCAATTCTTAATACACGTGGGACAATCAGAGACACTTATCAAAAGTGGCTCAGTGATCAAACCATGGTGCATTGCATTATGCTGGCTGTCATGAGCAACGAGTTCAGTCATAGATTTAAGATGGCTCAGCCAAAGGACATGCTTCAAATGTTGGAGGATTCCTTTAATACATCCAATGATGTGGAGAGGCACAAGACTAGTTGTGCCATCTTCAATGCCAGGATGTGGGATGGAGGTTCTATCACTGATCATGTACTGTACATGATCGAGTTGATAGAGCGGTTGAGCAAGCTCGACTTTTTCTTTCATAAATAGTTTGGGAAGGATGCAATACTGAACTCGCTGTCCAAGTCTTTTCTCCAATTCCTCACTCATTTTAGAATGACAAAGTCTGAAGTAAAATATCATAGGTTACTAGGGTTGCTTCAGAACTTTGAGAAGGATCACCAACTCCACAAGAAGTCGGTGAACTTAGTGGGATGTTCGTCTTCTAGTTCTCGATCATTTAGAAAAGGAAAGACGAACAAGAAGAAGAAGGCAAAGAATGTGTAAGTTCAAGCTGGGACATCTGTGTAGGGCCAGATTAGAAAAATCAAGCTCGATAAGAGTCAAGGTAAATGCTTCTTTTACAAGCAGCGAGAGAACTAGAAGTGAAAATGTCCTCAGTACATTATCTTTTTGGACTCGAACAGGTAGAGAAAAAAGCAAGCTATTGCTAGACAAGGTATTTATATGATAACTTCTTGTAATTTCTTTATTTATGATATTACTGACTGGGTATTGGATACTAATAGCTCTTACCATATTTGCAATTCATTATAGGGGTTGCAAGATAGTAGGAGATTCAAGCAAGAAGAAAGGTTACTGAACATTGAAGATGGAAGATCAGTTTCAGTTCTAGCTTTAGAAATTTTGAAACTTGTATTTGAGTTCCATACTGTTGTTCTTTATGATTATTATTTTTGTCCCAGTTTCTTTTTAAATGTTATTTCTGTAGGCCTTCTGGCCAAAAATAATTATGAAATTTTAATAAAGAAACAAGTTTGTAATATCATTAGGAATGATGTTACAATTTTTTATGGATATTTGAATAATGGTGTGTATATGCTATCACAACCTGTTAACGTAGTCTATTTAACTGGCAAGCATCCTAGATTAGATAGTGTGTCAGATATCTATTTATGGTATTGTAGGCTATGTCATATAAATAAGAATAGGATAAATAGATTGATTCAACAAGAAATCCTTGAAGTCGGTGATTATGAATCACTTCCAACCTATGAATCATGCCTTCTTGGTAAAATGACCAAGTCACTTTTTGCTGGAAAAGGTGAGAGAGCCACTAAGCTCTTAGGTCTAGTACATACTGATGTATGTGGACCAATAAGCATAAGTGCCAGAGATGGATATTTCTACTTCATCACTTTCACAGATGATCTATCCAAATATGGATATGTCTATCTGATGAAACATAAGTCGTATTCATTTAAAATGTTCAAATGATTTCGAAGGGAAGTAGAAAAATAAATTGAAAAGAGTATTAAAATTCTTCGATCTAACCAAGAAAGAAAATACCTTTCTAGTGAGTTTCTCACATATCTAGGAGAGAATGGGATTCTCTCCCAATGGATTTCTTCAAAAACACCATAGCATAATGGTGTGTCTGAAAGGAGAAATCAGACTCTATTAGACATGGTCCAATCTATAATGGATTTTGCCAACTTGCCAATATCCTTCTGGGGATATGCACTTGAATCGGCTTGATTCTGTTAAACAGGATTCCAAGTAAGTCTGTAATTAAGACTCCATATGAGATATGGATAGGATGTAAGCCAGCACTTTTATATCTTAGAATTTGGAGGTGCCCGGCTTATGTCAAACAATTAGTTACAAATAAATTTAAACCTAGGTCTAACAAGCGCACATTCATAGGATACCCAAAAGAGATCAAAGGATACTATTTCTACCATGCTGATAAACTAAAGATGTTCGTCAGCCTTAAGGCAACCTTTTTAGAAAAGAAGTTCCATAGTGAAGAAACTGTTGCCTCTAAGATTGAACTTGATGAAGTTCAATAGGTAGAAAAATCGACACCTATAGCTGAACTTAAGTCAGATTTGATTTGATCAGATCCAAAGCCTAGTGTACCTACACCATTAAGATGATCTGATAGAGTACCATATTATCTAGATAGATACTATAATTTCTTAATCCGGGATAGTGATCTTATTGAACTCGATGAGAATAATGAGGATCCAATCACCTATATAGATGCTATGCAGAGATCCGATTCTGAAAAATAACTTAAGACCATGAAATCTAAAATAGAGTCCATGAAAGTCAACAATGTGTGGACATTGGTTGATCCACCCAAAGGGATTAAACCCATTAGATGTAAGTGAGTCTTCAAAAGAAAAAGGAGCATAGATGAAAAGGTGGAGACCTATAAAGTCCGTTTGGTTGCCAAGAAGTATCATCAACGTTGTGGTATTAATTATGATAAGATATTCTCTCCTATGGTAATGCTCAAATCCATTCAAATAATGCTTGTGATAGCTGCCCATCTGGATTATAAGATCTGGCAGATGAATGTAAAGACAGCTTTCCTAAATAAAGAGCTGATCGAAGAGGTGTATATGATACAACCTAAGGGCTTCACATTCATAGATGAGTCTACAAGGTTCAGAGATCCATTTATGGATTGAAGTAGGCATTTTGGAGTTGGAACATGCATTTTGATAAAGTAATCAAAATATATGGCTTCGTTAAGAATGGAGAAGAGCCCTATATTTACGAGTAGACAAATGGTCTAGTAGTGGTATTCCTTATCTTGTATATGGATGACATTCTTTTAATCGAGCATGACATCCCCACAATATAAGAAATAAGAGTCTAGTTGTCATTACAATTCTCCATGAAGGACTTGGGTCAAGTATCCTACATCCTAGGGATGAAGATCTATAGAGATAGATCTAAAAGAATGCTTGGGTTATCTCAGTCCACGTACATATATATTGTGCTGAAAAGGTTCAGCATGGAAAATTTCAAAAAAGGCTATCTTCCAATAGGCCATGGAATTTCTCTCTTTAAGAAGGATTGTCCGACAACTCCTGAAGAAAGAGAGCATATGAGTAGAGTCCCATATGCTTCAATAGTGGGATCTATCGTATATACCATGATGTGTATGAGACTAGACGTGGCATACTCACTAGGAGTAGCAAGTAGATACCAGTCTGACCCTAAAGAAAATCACTAAAAAGTGATTAAAGCCATTCTTAAGTATTTGAGAAATACTAAGGACCAATGGTTGGTTTATGGCGAGTCAGATCTAAAACTTATGGAGTTTATAGACTCTAGCTTTCAATCTGACCATGATGACAGTAGAAGCATGTCAGGATATATCTTTACTCTGAATGATGGAGCTATCTACTAGAAGAGTTTTAAGCAATATACTATGGCATACTCTATTTACGAAGCAGAGCACATCACAACATTAGATGCCACAAAGAAAGTTATGTGATTGAAGAAGTTTATCATCGAGCTGGGAGTAGCATCCTTCCTAGATGGTCTGTTCCTACTCTATTACGACAGCACTGGTGCCATAGCTCAGGTAAAGAAATCAAAAGAACATCAATGGATGAAGCACATTCTATGCCGCTTCCACCTGGTCCGAAAGATTGTGGATCGAGGTGACATCAACTTTTAGAAGATCGATGAAAAGAAGAACTTGGCTGACCCCTTTACTAAAGCCCTAACAATAAAGGAGTTCAGAAACCACAAGTCAAAGATGGGTATTAGATACTGTGCCGAGTGGCTTTAGGACAAGTAGGAGTTGTTGAAAAATATGTCTCAAAGCCAATTATCAGCCTATTGACAGTTAAGCTATTTTATAATTATAATTAATTTATTAATTAATAAAATATATTTTTGATATTTTCATCATAAGTTTTCATCTTCTAATAAACTCCATTGTTGTGATGAAGTCCTTAGGACTATTTAAGTTTGATAAAAAGAGAATTTATCAATTAGTCCTTAAAATTATTCATGATCAAATGATAGGCTGTTAATATGGACGACAGCATCTATCGAGCATAGGTCATTGTATGCCATATAGGTTGGTTGTCCTTTTAATCAAGGAGTGTGGAGACACTGGAATGGCATACAGATGAGATGTAGGGATACATTGTCACTGAATGTGACCAACTCTAGAGTATTCTGCTGTTGAGAATGTCTCTGATAGGATATAGGTATAAGTGTTCCTTAGACCTAAGATCACCTTAGTGACTTACAAGCAACTCACTATGCTTTGGTACCAGACTAACTGAATTTCTAATTTAGTAACAGAAGGCTTCTAGGCATAGTCAAGTACTTGCGAAGTCGGTGTATGATCAAGATGGAATTGACCACTCCAAGAGTTGGAGAAGAATGTGTCACTGTATTTCAATATGCAAAATCTTGGCCAGGATAATCCATAAGATGAATTTGATATTTTAAAATATAATGTAGACAATCTGATCAGAGTTGACAGTTGAACTCTAAGTGTCCTACAAGTATTTTGGTCAAGGGGATGAATTATATGGAAACTCTATCTATAAGGGTTCTAAGGATGTTATTCTACACATTCGACCTATCCGACCGTCGAGTACCATTACTAGATAATCACTACGATTGGTATAGAAATTTATTCCTATGCTATCAGCTTAGGTTCAGACCTATAAAGTCACACACATTAGATTTCATGATCTGATCAGATGGTTGATCAATGATTAAGAATCATTCTAGGATTAAATGATCTTGATATTTAACCTAGTGCAAGTATTACAGGAGGATCGATTAGCAATTCAATTATTAATTAGCTTAATTTGATTAATACAAAGGGTTGAGATTAAGTCTAATTAAATATGATTTAATTAAATTTGGTTTGGGCTTGATTGGATCAAGTTCAATTGATTTATTGGATAAGCCAAGTGTAAGGAAGAACTAATCCTAGTTTAACTAGGACTTGGGTCAATCCAATTTCTAATTTGATTAAAAAATTAATTTAGATTTAAATATGATTTAATCAAATTTAATTATATTCTTAATTGGGTTAAGACCTAATTTAATTAGGTTGTTTTACTTCTGATTTAATTTGATTTGAGAAACCAATTTTAGATCAAGCCAAAATAAGAATCCTAGTATGACTAGGATTCCATATCTTGTGCCACCTTGACCCTATGCCATTCTCCCCTTATTTTTGGTGTTGAATCCACTCTCCCCAGCCTTTCACACACATCCCCTCTCCCTCTTTCTCTCTTATTTGGAATAAGTTATGGACTTTGGCTTAAGAAGGTAAGTTATTATGGTTTGTTTGGATTCTATGTGATAGAATCCCAATAAACTTGGATTCCTTTTCTTATGCCGCCCATACCTAATTTTCTTTCTTTGTTTTCCATGGTAAAAGAAGGCATTTTGTGCACCAATCTTAGGAGGTCCATGGCATGGGATGAGGAGGGGCCGCCCAAGTGTTAGGCACCCCAACAACTTGCCTTATCTAGGAATTCTACCTAGACAAGGCTCTTCCATAACTTATTTTAAATGAATTTTCACTTGAATTTTTCATGGAACATAGACCTTTGAGAGAGGTTTTGGGTGTATGAAATTCAAAGGGAAAGGGTTCTTGGGCATTGAGTTTTCATTGACACCAATCCAGGTGTTTAGGTGAGAGAGGAAAGAAGAAGAAGAGGGTCTTCTTTTAGGATTTCTTCCATACATTATTTTTTCTTCTTTTGAGATTTATTTTTGAGAGTATCTCAGATCTAAAATCTCTTCTCTTTCTTCTAATCCTTGGAGAGTTCAATTTTGAGAAGAGGGAAGCACCGGATCGATCATCAAAGAAGGATCAGTATAGTACTAGCATACTATGCTGATTTCCTACATCAAACTTTTGATCAGTGTTCGTGGGCTCATGTGGATATCTCCTAGAGTCTGGATACGTGTGTCACTCAGATCTCCATCCTTCAATCCATATCAGCAAGTTAGAATGTCCAACTTGCACAGATAACAAAGATCTGATCTTCTGTTACTTATATGATTTTGATCTAGTATAGATTTATGTTGATATGATCAATACTTGTTCTTTTCTTTTATTTTTAATTTTTGATTTAATATCATGCCATAATCGTATAATAGAATCTTAGATCTAGGGTATTCTCTAGTTTTATAAATAAATATTAATTTATTTAAGTCTTCTGCTATCTAATCTTGAAAAAGTTTTAAGATCTAGTCCTGAAATTCTAGATCTGATTCCTTCATAAGTGTTGGGTGAAATAGGTCCTGCCAAAGTGCGGACGACCTCTAATGCATGTATGCTAGATGACCTTCTCAACCATGATCAGCAATCCCTCTCCAACTAAAGAAAAATCTGACTTTCTATCACAAGATTGTCAGTTTTGATTAGATCTAAGGCAGATTTTTCTATAAAAATTCCTATGATTTGATCAGATCTAAGAGTTCTCAGATCTAATCGAGGTGATTTGATATTAAAAATTAAAAATAAAATTAAATCATATTTAATTTAAGTACTTGATTGGATATTCTAATTATCCTATGATGATGCTGATCGTTCCTGAGGTTTTGGAATGAGCCATGTACACATCTGGCCTCTACCAATATCCACTCGAGCAAGATCTGAATGTCTTCTCTTCACAAATCTTTTTTCCAAAAGATCATATCTAAATCTGATCTATAGATCCTTCAAAAGGATCTTCAATGTTGCATGCTCGTCTTATGAATACCGTCGTGTAGATGCTGAATCTTGTGCCAAAATTCTTAGACCTTCTTCTCTGATTTGTGCCCAACCTTTGGCACGTAGAAGAGGGAGAGAGAGAGGATCAGAGGGGGCAAGGGATATGTTGGGGCGACAACAACTTCGACATGTAAAATTATTTCATGCAATACTAGCTCTTCTACGTGAGAAAGGATTTTAAACCCAATGCCACATAGAGTCCCATGTGATTGAAATAACTAATTTATTTTATTATTAGGGCTCAAGGATTTATTCTCCATGTAGAGCACCAAATCTCATCTATTTTTTATGCCAAAAATCAATCAAAAAGGGGGCAACATGAGTAGATAAGGAAGAGTTCATTACGCCTAGGACTCTTCCCTCAAGAGTTTGATCCAAATCAAATTCTATCAAAACCTAGTCTAGGCACCTCCATAAATCATAAAATTTGGCACACCCAAAGTATGACTCAATCCATATCACATATCTAAAAATTAGAGCAAAATAATTTCCAAAGAATTTTTTAAAAGTATCTGATTAGGTGACCCTTAATTCTCTCAAATAGGTCAACTTTTGACCCTAGTCCAACTGCACTAGGAATGGATTTAATTTCTATAGTTAATCTAATTTGGACTAGTTCTAGTCAAATGAAAATAAATCTATTCAAGATATAGAAATAAGTTAAATCAAATTTGACTCGATTGTGATGAATCAGAAAGATTATAGAAGGAGAAAGCCAGACTCAATCGTGTGCTAGCATGATTACCTTGAACCTAATTGGATCTAATCCAAATCAATCAAACTAGATTAGCTCAATTGATAACATCCAGATCCAAACCTTTATTTGTATAATCTAGCTAGGTTCAATTCTATATAGTAATGAGATATGTCATGATCTCTATCATCGATATCATCGAAACACCTTTCGACGAACTAGAACTTTTTTTCATTCATACAATTAGAATGATTGATCATCAAAATCAATCTAATTGCTCCCAAAATCCATCAGTGATACCTAGTAGTATATGGTGGCAACTCATTAGAACTGAAAGCATACCTCTCGGTGTAGCTACCTGTGTGTTTGGGTTCTTCTATCTTTAGCCCCGATAGGATTAGGGTTAAGGTGAACTCATCAAACCCAACAACCATCATATGAATTAATCATTTGATTCGAGTTCGATGTAAAACCCTAATAGAAACTCTTTCTATCATCTTCACTCTGCCATGGCCATGGGCATAAGAACTCAATCTCATGATTATCATAGGTCTACTCCTCATCTACCAAGGTGGATAGATCCCCTATTGGTGCAATCCAATTTCTACAATGAACATGCTATAGCCAACATACACCTTAGGATTCCAAATGGCTAGGAGATCAAGTAATAGTATAGTCAAACAATAACACCCCCAAGGTGAACTGTCAATGCAACTCAGGTCAAAAAATCAGACACACCACTGCAGCATCAAACCAGTCATCGACGAGAAGGCAGACTTCCTTATGACTACTCGAGGTGGTCATACTCAGTGCCATCATTCTCTAACAAGTATCTATACTCTTGCTCTGGTGTCTCCATATTGTAGACTTAAAACTTATCTATCATAAGAAAGTGATCGCACACTAATCTTTTGGATCGATCACCATCCTTGTGATGATCCTACGGTTGAGAGCAGTTTATGAGTTAATTATGAAAATTAATGTCTTAAATTTTTAACTCTTGAAAATATGAATTGTCATTACCATTAACTCAAAGAATGTATCATAGACACTTTAAATACACACTATGATAAAAAATAATTTTTTTATTAATTTATAATCAAAATTATAAAATTATCCTTAGAAGTATATTATAAGTGTCAGCCAATCTAGCTTCTAGGGCATACATCTAACAAACTCTCACTTGATCTAAAGCCAATTAGCTATAAATCTAAGTTCTATCTTCTTAAAATAGGCTTCGATCTTCTATTGGCTCAATGGCTTTGTTGGTGGGTCAGCCTCATTGTCTGTAGTGTTGATTCTCTTGACCTCAACGTATCCCTTCTCGAGATAATCATGGATGAGGTGGTATCGCCGCTCGATGTGCTTCAATTTTTGGTGAGATCTCGACTTCTTAGCGAGGACTATGGCACCATTATTATCGTAGTACAGAGGAACGGCATCTGATGGCATCACTTCTAGCTCTATGATGAACTTCTTGTATCAAAATGTCTCCTTTGCAGCCTCCGATGCAGCGATGTACTCTGCTTCCATGGTGGAGTCTGCTATCACCATTTGTTTGGAACTCTTCCAACTAACAGCTCCACCATTACAGATAAATAGATTTTTAGATGTCGACTTTCGATCATCTATGTTGGACATAAAATTCAAATTTGTATGTCCCTGGACCTGGAGTTCTCCATTATCAAAAACTAGAAACATATCCTTAGTCCTTCTTAAGTACTTAAGGATACATTTCATAGAAGTTCAATGCTCTTCACCTGGATTCGACTGATACCTACTCATGACATTCACAGCATGAGCAATATCAGGTCATGTACATAGCATGACATACATAAGGCTCCCTATTATCGAAGCATAAGAGATCTTACTCATGCATTCAATCTCCTCAGGTTTGCTAGGGCACATCTTCTTAGAGAGATGAATGCCATGTCTAAAGGGTACCAATCTTTTTTTGGAGTTGTTCATGCTGAACCTCTTCAGTACCTCCTCTATGTACATCTTCTATGAGAGACCTAGCATCCTATTCAATCTATCCCTATAGACCTTAATTCCCAAAATAAAGGATGTCTCTTCTAAATCTTTCATAGAGAACTCCTTAGACAACCATATTTTGACTGTAGTCAACATGAGAATATCATTCTCAATTAGGAGGATGTCATCCATGTACAGTACAAGAAAGACAACAGCACTCTCACTAACCTTTTTAAAAACATAGAACTCCTCCTCGTTCTTGATGAATTCAAATGATTTGATTACATCATTGAAACAAGCATTCTAGCTCTGAGATGCTTGCTTAAGTCCATATATGGACCTTTACAGCTTGCATACCTTGTGATCATCATCACTTAATGTGAAACTCAGCAGCTATTCCATATAGATATCTTCCTCAAGATATCCATTTAAGAATTCCATTTTTACATCCGTCTACCATATTTCATAATCAAAATAAGTTGTAACAGCAAGCAATGTGTGGATGGATTTGAGCATGGTTATTGGCGAAAAAGTATTCTGATAGTCAATGCCTTCGCGCTGACTATACCCTTTCGCTATGAGCCTTGCTTTAAATGTCTCTACATTTCCATCGATACCTATCTTTTTCTTGAAGATCCATTTACACCCAATAGATACTATACCTTCAGATGGATCTACCAAGGTCTAGACTTGGTTCGAACACATTGAGTCAATCTTTGACTTCATTGCCTCTAACTATTTCTTAGAGTCGATATCTAATATCGCCTCATCATAGATTTTAGGATCATCACCATGAACCCCATTTCTTGTGAAGAACATTTTCTCTACATCCTCTGAGATAGTACCTAAGTACCTTTCAGGAGGACGAAAAATTCTACTTGATTTATGAGGTAGAGGAGGTAGTGTCTAGATTGGCTCAATCTGATTGGGTTCCATAGGTTTCTTAGTCCATGGCTCTTGAGATTTTTTCTCGAGCCTAATCTGTCTTCCAATGCCACCATCTTGAATAAACTATTTTTCAAAGAAGATAGCATGTTGACTCATAATTACATTATGATCTTCTGAAAGATAGAAATAATATCATAATGACTCTTTAGGATATCCAATAAATTGAGCTCTAAAGGACCTAGACTCTAATTTGTCCACTTATTGTCTCTTGACATGGGTCGGACAATCTCAAATTCTGAGATGACTTAGACATGATTTCTTACCATGCCATATCTCATACGGTGTGGTAGGAATGATTTTAGAGAGAATCCTATTCAGTAAATATATAGCGGTCATCAGACTATGTCTTCAAAGAAACTCAGGAAGGTTCGTAAAACTCATCATGGATTGAACCATATCTAATAGGGTTTGATTTTTTCATTCTAAAATCTCGTTGAGTTTAGGTGTTCCAGGTAGACCATATCTAATAGGATCTGATTTTTTCTTATGACCGCTCGAGGTGGTCATACTCAGTGCCCTCATTCTCTAACGAGTATCTGTACTCTCACTCTAGTATCTCCACATCATAGACTTAAGACTCATCTATCCTAAGAAAGTGATCGTACACCAACCTTCCAGATCGATCACTATCCTCATGATGATCCTACAATCGGGAGCAGTTTATGAGTTAATTATAAAAATTCATGTCTTAAATTTTCAACTCTTGACAATATGAATTGTCATTACCATTAACTCAAAGAATGTATCACAGACACTTTAAATACACACTATGATAGAAAATAACCCTTTTATTCATTTATAGTCAAAATTACAAAATTGCCCTCAGAAGTGTATTACAAGTATCAGTCAATCTAACACCAACGACTGCAAAACTCATCAAAAAAATAATGAACTTTGCCTAGCCAAACTTGAATAGTGAAGAAAGTTGTTAACTGACTCTAATCCTGATATTAGCAGGATCCTATCGAATATTAAATCCCAGCACCGTCCGACTTTGTTTATGGTAGATCTTGAGAGCGGTTGAATTCGGCAGATAGCATATCTCATCAACCTTACGTCAGAAACCCCATCTAGTCAAATTCCTCTCCAATTAAATTTCATTCCAGCTAAATTTCTTTGCTTTGCTTTATAGATAGCAGTCGATCTTGAAAGTGGTCGAGTTTCTTCATTTCTTTCTAATAATTGCAAATCTAGCCAGCATATATCATGCATATTGGCTGGGCAAGTTTGAATAGTAAAAGAACCTCATCACAAATAGTGAATCTTAGCACTCCTTCAATCCGAACTTCAGGTTGACCTTGAGTATTGGCCCAACTTCCTCCAGAAGGTAGGATTATGATTCTAATCAAAGGATCCATTGTCTTCTCCAACTTTTAGTTTAGAATAGTTGTCTGCTCTTGACCAATCTTGAAGGCAGCCAAACTCCTCAAGATTGCTGCAGACTTAATCGATTGTAGGTTCACCATTTGATTATTTGACAGTCGACCTTCAAGTTCGATCGATCAAACTTTGAGTTCTTCCTAGTATGAATGGCTTGCCAATGAATATGGAAGTCTCCAATCTCTTTTTTGAACTCTAATAAATTAACTTCAATCACCTACAAATCATGATAAATGACAGTCCACTCTCCGTAACAAACTCCACATGGCCTAAATGGCCTATTGATATTCTGTTATGACTGTCACTTTCATTTTGTTATGAGCTTTATCTATATAAAGAATCTTCTAGATACATTTCTTTCTCTAAGCACTAAGCTCTCCTCCCTGCTCTAAATTCTTCTAAGTACTCTATTCTTGTTGACCATAGAACTAACTTGACCATCGGAGGGTCCTGCTAGAGCCACCCATCTCTGGTTTAGACTTCATCTTGCAGGTCTTGTCGGCGGCCTCATCTTCTCTAACTCCAGCGAGCTCCAGTATCAGCATCATTTTCTGCACCAATAATTTTTTTACTTGAGGATGAGCAAAATTCAAGTAGGGGGTGTAATAAGTATCATAAATACATCAATAAAAGCATTGATTTATGAACTAATTTATCTTTATTTTTAAATAATTAATGCTTTTTTTATCTTTTATAGGGCAGATGATTGCCAATGTAAAGAGTTCGATTTGTAGATTAAAAAGAAGAAAATTGGATTCAAATTGGATATAAAACAGAGCCCAAACCAATCCAAAATAAACTAGCCCAGCCCATTATGCCACCCGGTCCATGGCGGTGCATAGCACAAACCCAACCGTTTGGTCCATGCCAGTCCACAACAATAGTGGACCGATCTTCACATGGTCTGTAGTGGGGCGGGCTGGTTTTTGTGCCATCCAAGAGCTTAGGCACATTAAAACACTTGATCAGATGGTCGAGATGCCTCCTTACCATATCACATGGTGGTGGCCCATCTCTTTTGCGTGATCAGACGGTTGGAGCTCTTCCCTGCTGCAATAGGATGGCTAGAAAGGCAGTTGATTGGAAGAAGGAACCATGAGAGGTTTTTGCACCATTCGATGGTCCAAAGTGATGATCAGACATGATTCGATAGCTAGAATCTAATCTGACTTGATCTGAGTGCTGAATAGCAGGTTTTTGAGTGCTTTTTGGAGTGTTTGATCTCCATCCAATGGCCAGCGAGATCTAGGCAATAGATGGCATCCTTTGTGATTTGTTTAAGAGTTGTAATCCAATTTACATACGAACTCTAGCCTACGAATGCCTCTCCACTCTATAAATAAGGACGCAGGCTAACCAAAAGGATCATCTCTGATTTAAGAGAGGGTATGGTATAGGATGGGAGGCAAAGCTTGGGTTGAAAGCTACTTCGAGGCAAGAGGTACTAAGAAGAAGAGCTTTATTTTCTATGCCATCTTCATACCAACATCAATCTAAGATCAAGATAAGATCCAAAGAGGAAAAAGAAGAGAAAGTCCAGCATGCTCAGAGGAGTTTGAAGGAAGAAGAAAATGTCATCAATCACCCCTCCGACGAGGCTGCACCAATCAACTTCAGATCCTTTGTTCCAGTTTTTTCTTTTTTTACCTAATCTTTTCAATTTCTTGTATTTAAATTCTAATTTAATTAAAGCAAAGATTATTTTTATGCTCTTTAAATTTTTGTTCTTTATTTTTATTACATGTAGATGCTAAAATCTAGATAGTAGATCTTAGTACCAAAAATTATTTTTATGCTCTTTAAATTCTTGTTATTTAATTATATTGCAAGCAGAAGCTAAGATTGAAATAATAAATCTTAATACCAAGTTACTTTTTGATATTTTTAATTTATATTTTTTAACTTTAATTATTTTTCAAAATCTTTTTTTTTTATAAAAATCAAAGATTTCAAATTCAAACACTATCTTCTCTATGGATTTGACCTGACTCATTACTTTCTATATATTTCCAATTGTTTAAGAAGATAGGAGAATAAAAGAAAGACTTTATTGATGAAAAGTATAACAAGAAGTTATCGAAAGTAATTTGACTACATAGGTGATACAAATTTGAGTCCAACGACAAATCGGGGTAGCCCTTAGCACAAGTGCAGAGTTCAATCAGAGTGCTCCGGGTCATCACGGCGATGAGATAGCGGGCTCCATAGGAAGAGTTGGAGAAGCTGTTGAAGAAAAATCTTGATTTTTCGAACCAAGTTCGTTCAGATCTGATCGGATCAAGAGATATATTTCAAAAAAAATTTTCTTTGATCTAGATCAGATCTTAAATGTTTCAAATCTGATCTTTATTATTTTAATAATTAAAATAAATTTAGATAAATTAAATTAAATTTAATTTACCTTGACGTAGGGTAATCCTATTACCTGTTGATGATCCTATAAGTAGCGGAAGGTTCTGAATCTAGCCACGCAAATGCCTGGCCTCTACCAGTATCCACTAAGATTGGATCTGAAGATCCTCTTCTTCTCTATCACATCTCCAAAAATTAGATTCGGATCTGATTTGGAGAATCTTCAAAATACCTTTCGAAGATCAGCAGGTGTCCTTTGCAGCAGCGCAGCCTTCTAGCTTTCTATCGCCTTTCTCTCATCTGGATTGCACCAACTTAGATCCCAAACTCCTTTGGGCATGGAGAGGAGAGGGAGAAGATGGACTTGGCATGGAGGAGGAGAGGAGAGGCAGCCTTGGGGCATGGGAAATTTTCAATGCTTTTTGAGTTGGGCGCAGGGTCTTATTTATAGACTATGCGTGATCCAACTCCTCTTCTTCCCAACCAATCACAACCCTTTGTGAAATCAGATCTAAATCTGATTGGTGGGAATAGAGTCCCTTGGATTCCTCCTTAGATGGTGCCTAAGATCAGTCAAAGTTGGTTCTTAGGAGAACTCTAATTGGAATCCAAAAAGGAGATGGAGTCCTTGTCCAACAAGGGACTCCTGGGCGCCTCCAACTTGGGCACACGCCAAGGGTGGCGTGCGCCCTCCTCCTTGCCAGGTTCTGGCAGGGGGACAAGCCCCCACCAGCTCTCCAATAGGTGCATGACACATGGACAAAAGTCAAAGTGTCAATGGTCAACATTTGACCAGTCAAAGGTCAACTTTTGACCAAAGTCAAAGGACAAGAAATGGCAGGTGACCAAAAATGGCAGGTAATGTCTTACAAAATAAGACAACCTTTTCTGACTTGGACAACCTCCAGTCAGACCATATGAAGGCCTCTGATTGAGCACAAACTCCTTTGGCTCAGTCAGGACAACTTATTTATGATAGTAAAAGAAGAACGTTAGGTTCAATCGAGTGCTAGCACGATTTTCTTGAACCTAATTGAATCTCATTCAGATCAATTGAACTGGATCAGTTCAATTGATGATCACCAGATTCAAACCCTTGTTTGTGTGACCCAGTTAGGTTCAGTTCTGTATGGTAATGGGATATGTCATGATCTCTATCATCGACATCATCGAAACTCCTTTCGATGGATCAGAACTCTTCTGATTCGAACAGCTAGAATGATCGATCATCTAAATCATTCTAATTGCTCCCAAAATCCACCAGTGACACCTAGCAGTATATGGTGGCAACCCATCAGAGCTGAATGCGAACCTCTTGGTGCAGCTACCTGTGTGATTAAGTTCTTCTATCTTGAGCCCCGATCAGATTAGGGTTAAGGTGAACTCGTCAAACCCTAGTCTCTGTCATATGATGTAATCATTCGATTCGAGTCCAATGTGAAAATCTAAATAGAAACTCTTTCTATTATTTCACTCTGCCATGGCCATGGGCTTCTGGACTTGATTCTCATGATCATCATAGGGCTGCTCCTCTACCACCGAGGTAGATAGATTCCATCTTGATGCAATCCAGTTCCTACAATGAACATGCTATAGCCAACATACACCTCAGGGTTCCATATGGCTAGGAGACCGAGTAATGGTGTAGTCAAACTATAACACCCTCAAGGTGAACTGCCGATGCACCTCAGGTCAAAGAACCAGACACACTACTGCAGCATCGAGTCAGTCATTGACGAGAAGGTAGACTTCCTAATGACTACTCGAGGTGGTCACGCTCAGTGCCCTCGTTCTCTAACGAGTACCTGTACTCTCGCTTCGGTGTCTCCACACCGTAGACTCAAGACTCATCTACTAAAGAGAAGCGATTGTACACCAACCTTTCGGATCAATCACCATCCTCGTGATGATCCTATGGTCGGGAGCATTTTATGAGTTAATAATGATTATTCATGTCTTAAATTTTCAACTCTTGAAAATATGAATTATCATTACCATTAACTCAAAGGATGTATCACAGACACTAAATACACATATGTGATAGAAAATAATCCATTTTATTGATTTTAGTCAAAATTATAATTTTGCCCCTAGAAGTGTATTACAAGTGTCAGCCAATTCTGGCTTCTAGGGCACATATATCTAACAATCTCCCACTTGTCCTAAAGCCAATTGGCTACAAGTCTAAGTCCCATCTTCTCAAGGTGGGCTTCGATCTTCTGCTGGCCCAACGGCTTTGTAAGTGGGTCTGCCACATTATCTGTGGAGTTGACTCTCTTGACCTCGACGTAACCCTTCTCGAGGTAATCGCGGATGAGGTGGTATCGCCGCTCAATGTGCTTGGATTTTTGGTGAGACCTCGGCTCCTTAGCAAGGGCTATGGCGCCATTGTTGTCGCAGTATAGAGGAATGGCATCTGATGGCATTACTCCAATTTCTGCAGCAAACTTCTTGTACCAGAATGCTTCCTTCGCAGCCTCTGATGCAGCGATATATTCTGCTTCCATGGTGGAATCTGCTATCACGGTTTGCTTGGAAACTCTTCCAGCTGACAGCACCACCATTGCACACAAACAGACTCCCAGATGTCGACTTTCGATCATCTATATCGGACATGAAATCCGAGTCTGTGTATCCCTGGACTTGGAGTTCTCCATTACCAAAGACCAACATCATATCCTTAGTTCTTCTCAAGTACTTAAGGATACATTTCACAGAAGTCCAGTGTTCTTCACCTGGATTTGACTGATATCTGCTTGTGACACTCACAGCATGGGCTATATCAGGTCGTGTACATAGCATGGCATACATGAGGCTCCCTATTGCAGAAGCATAAGGGATCTTGCTCATGCATTCTATTTCCTCAGGTGTGCTAGGGCACATCTTCTTGGAAAGATGAATACCATGTCTGAAGGGTATTAATCCCCTCTTAGAGTTTTCCATACTAAACCTCTTTAGTACTTTCTCTATGTACATCTTCTGTGAAAGTCCTAGCATCCTATTCGGTCTATCCCTATAGACCTTAATTCCTAGAATAAAGGATGCTTCACCTAGGTCTTTCATGGAGAATTCCTTGGACAACCATAATTTTGACTGTTGTCAACATGGGAATATCATTCCCAATAAGGAGGATGTCATCCACGTACAATACGAGGAAGACAACAGCGCTCCCACTGACCTTTTTGAAGACACATGGTTCCTCTTCATTTTTGATGAAACCAAACATTTTGATCACATCATTGAAATGAGTGTTCCAGCTCCGAGATGCTTGCTTAAGTCCATATATGGACCTTTGCAGCTTGCAAACCTTGTGATCAGTATCACTGGATGTGAAACCTAGCGGCTGTTCCATATAGATATCTTCCTCAAGATATCCATTCAAGAACGTCATTTTCACGTCCATTTGCCATATTTCATAATCGAAATAGGCTGCAATGGCAAGCAATGTGCGGATGGATTTTAGCATAGCCACTGGGGAAAAGGTATCCTGATAGTCAATGCCTTCGCGTTGACTATAACCTTTTGCCACTAGTCTAGCCTTGAATGTCTCCACATTCCCATCTGCACCAATCTTTCTCTTGAAGATCCATTTACACCCAATAGGTACTATACCTTCTGGTGGATCTACCAAGGTCCAGACTTGGTTTGAGTGCATCGAGTCAATTTCTGACTGCATTGCCTCTAGCCATTTCTCGGAGTCGATATCTGATATCGCCTCGTTGTAGGTTTTGGGATCATCACCATGAGCACCATTACCTACGAGGAACATTTTCTCTACTTCCTCTGAAATAATACCTAAGTATCTTTCAGGGGGATGGAAAACTCTTTCCGATCTACGAGGTGGAGGAGGTAGTGTTCTTATTGGCTCAACCTGATTTGGTTCCAATTGGTCCTTAGCTCGTTGTACTTGTGAGACTTTCTCATCAAGCTTAATCTGCTTTCCAATGCCGCTATCTTGAATAAACTATTTTTCAAGAAAGATGGCATGTCGACTCACAATCACATTGTGGTCTTCTGGAATGTAGAAATAGTATCCTAATGACTCTTTAGGATATCCTATGAATCGAGCTCTGAAGGACCTAAACTCTAACTTGTCCGCTTGTTGTCTTTTGACATGAGCCGGACAACCCCAAATTCTGAGATGACTCAGACTTGGTTTCTTACCATGCCATATCTCATACGGTGTGGTAGGAACGGTTTTAGAGGGAACCCTATTCAGTAGATAAATTGAAGTTAACAATGAAGTGTCCCCAAAGAAAATCAGGGAGGTCTGTGAAGCTCATCATGGATCGGACCATATCCAATAGAGTCCGATTTCTCCATTCTGAAATCCCGTTGAGTTGAGGTGTTCCTGGTGGAGTCCATTGAGAGACTATGCCATTTTTCTTGAGATAGTCTAGGAATTTTCGGCTAAGGTATTCACCTCCTCGATCTGATCGAAGAACCTTAATGGGATTTTTCAGTTTATTTTTCTACTTCATGTCTGAATTCTTTGAACTTTTCAAAAGCTTCAGACTTGTGTCTCATAAGATACACATACCCATACCTAGACAGATCATCGGTAAAGGTAATGAAGTAGACAAAATTGCCTCTAGCCGGCACATCAAATGGGCCGCACACATCAGTATGTACTAGGGCAAGGAGATCTGTGGCCCTTTCCCCATGTCCAACAAAAGGGAGTTTAGTCATTTTGCCTTGAAGACAAGATTCACAAGTTGGATATGACTCGAAAGTCAATGGACTCAATAGCCCATTTTTCTCCAATTTGTTGATCCTATCTTCTGCTATATGACCTAATCTCAGGTGCCATAGATATCTATCATTTGGACTATCCCTAGGTCGTTTGGCATTCACGTTTTGCTCGATAGTTAGAATAGGTACATCAATATGTAGCTGATAAAGACCGTTAATAAGGAAACCATTTGCAATTTTATTTCTTTCATAAAGAATGTTACAATGGTCCTTAAAGAAGGTAATCACATAGCCTTCTAGTGCTAAGCATGAAACAGAAATCAAATTCCTGCTAGCTGCAGGCACATAATAACAGTCTTTCAAAACTAAGTCTAAACCAGATGGTAATCGAAGAGGGTATGTTTCCACGGCCACTGCAGCAACTCTTGCTCCATTACCGATGCGTAGGATCATGTCTCCATCCCTCAGCCTCCTGCTATCCTCAAGATCCTGCATGGAAGTGCACAGATGAGCACTAGAACCAGAGTCAAGCACCCAACTGGATGCAGAAGAAACCGTAAGGTTAGACTCAATAACGAGCATACCTCCAGAAGGACCTTCCTTCTTGTTCTTCAGGGTGGCCAGGTAAGTAGGGCAGTTCCGCTTCCAATGGCCGTCGCTGTTGCAATGGAAACACTTTTCCTTTGACAGCGGCTTTCATCTTCGGCTCTGCCTTCTTCTTCTTTGCTCCTTCCACCTTCTGCTTTTTCACAGACTTCTTTTTCTTTCCATAAGACTTTCTTTTGGAAGAAGTCCATTCCATAGCAAGAACTGAGCCTTTAGAACCTTTCATAGAAAGCTCAGCGGTGACCAGCATATTCATTAATTCGGCCAAGGAATTTTGAAGTTTATGCATGTGGTAATTCATGATGAATTGCCCATATGCATCAGTCAAGGATTGCAGAATAATATCATTCTGCAGATCCAAGTCTAACTTCACACCGAGCTTCTCAAGCTCTTCCAATGTCCTTGATCATCATCAGACAGTGATCTTGGACTGACTGCCCATCACGCATCTTAGCCTTAAAAAGTCATTTCGTGACTTGATACTTGGCTGCGCGACTCTGTTCACCAAACATCTCCTGCAGGTGAGCCAACATTTGGCGAGCAGTCCCGATATCTTCATGTTGGCGCTGGAGCTCATCAGACATCGAGCCCAACATGTAATATCTGGCCTTATTATCTTCGTCTATCCATTTTTTCAGAGATGCTCTCTGTTCAGTGGATGGACGGGCTGGTAAGGTGGGAGGGTCCTGGATCCAATACATGGGTTAACTTCTCGAAACCCAAAATGATTTTGTAGTTCCTGAGCCAATCTTTATAATTGGGTCCGGTCAGTCTATGTGTGTCCAGGATACGTGCTAATGGAAAGAAAGAAAAGATGAACACCTAGGCAGATAATAGTTGGTGGCAACCCATCCAGTAGCTAAATGCTGAACCCTCTTGAATGCACTACCTATGTGATTAAGTTCTTTCTATCTTTGTAGCCCCGAGATCAGATTAAGAGTTAAGGTGAACTCGTCAAACCGCTATCTCTAGTCATGATGATAATCATTTCGATTCAAGTCCGATGTGAAAACTAAATAGACAACTTCTTTTCTATTAATTTCACTCTACCATGGCCATGGCTTCCTGAGCTTGATTCTCATGATCAATAATAGGGCTGTCCCTTACCACCGAGTATAAAAAAAGAAAAAAAATTAAATTATAGATTTCCATCTTGAAGCTCCATGTTCCTACAATGACATGCTATAGCCATACACATCTCTCAAGGTTCCTATGGCTAGGAGACGAGTTATGGTAAGTAGTCAAACTATAACACCCTTTAATTGGTGAGCTGTCGATGCAACCTTCAGGTCAAAGAACCAGACAACACCACTCGGCGCAATCGGATCAGTCACATTGACGAGAAGGTAGACTTCCTAATGACTAACTCGAGGTGGTCATGCTTAGTGCCTCCTTCTCTAACTAAGAGTATCTATACTCTCTGCTATCGGTCTTCACACCAGTAGACATCAAGACTCAATCTACTAAAGAGAAGCGATTGTACACCAACTCTTTGGATCAATCACACATTCTCGTGATGGATCCTAATGGTGCGAGAGCATTCTTATGAGTTAATAATGAATATTCATGTTCTTAAAATTTCAACTCTTGAAAATATGATTATCAATTACAATTAACTCAAAGGATGTATCACAGACACTAAAATACACATTATGTGGATAGAAAATAATCCATTTTAATTGATTTTTGGTACAAAATTATAAATTTTGCCACTCTAAGAGTGTATATTACATAGTGTCAGCCATTCTGAGCTTCTAGGGCAATCATATATCTAAATAGCTGCAGCTTTCATCATCACTAGAAGGTGCCTAATGTATAGGCAAACTCATCTTCCAAGGATGGCCAAAAAGCCCACACCCTCCCAAAGGGCCAAATAGCCCCTAGAGGGGATAAAGAAGCCACTAAGCGGGGCAATGATGCTAAAAAGGAACCTCCAATGATAGCTCCTTCTGCCTCGACCATCTTTATCCTTCCGAGCCAAATCAAGGGAGGCACCTCCCAAGAGACTGCATTTGCCTTGGCAATGTAGCTTCAAAGAAAGCACCAAGCCATGAGACTCCAAGAAGCTGAGCAGCTCCACCAGGCACCCATAGCGCCCCCCATGGGGGCCAATGGTGTGAAGTAGCCCCTTTCTTTCCCATTGGCTCCTATTTTCCCATCTTGGGTCTCTAAGTTATTTTTTCAATACCTCCTAAGCCAATAAAGACCTAAAAGCACCACCGAATCATTTGGAGAAGGCAAAGGCCCCAAGATGGAGGGAAATACTGATGATCTCATGATGGTGAGCTAGTCGATGCCATGGTGACATTCAAAAAGTAGTTGTAGATAGCAATTCATGGCATCCAAGACTCCTCTTTTATAAAGGCCTTCGAGTTTGGCACCACCCATAGTGCCCTCTCATAATGCGATAAGTGTCGTCGTATGAGGGGCATGACAAAATATGTCCCCGAAGTCAGAAGGGTAGACCTCCTTATCCCAATGGGCCATCACCATTGAAAAGTGATAAGCATTAAATGCTTATAAGAACATAGCTAGTCGATTGCCAACATCCCAGAGATATTTCAACCACAGTTGGGACTTCGGTCGGCATGATCGGAAAGAGTCTAATGATAATTTTGGGGTATTTGGATGAAAGTTTGAACCCGATGACGGGATCGGTGGACCAATCTCTCAAAGATATCTTGGCTGAGGTTGAAACCTTTGAATAATGGTTTGAAATGGGATTTCAATCATGGAGTTATCAAACCCAAGTTTGGGGCTCCCAATTACTTTTCAAAGATAATCTTAGGCCATGGCTAAGAAACCTCATAATCGATCGACATGGTGCCCAAGTACTTGGAGATATTTGGCACGATACGAGAAGCCAAGGAGGGCCCACAGTCCATACTTCCATAAACACAAAATCAAACACTCGTGAGTCAATATGACATCTGAAGATAATCTAATGATAAAAATCGGGCACAAACTTGGCTAAGACCCACCATAATATGGTCAAAAATCTCACTAACAATCCTCAAGAACTATCATAGGATCGATTTGTGGTGGCCAGATAGTGCTCGGATGCAATCTACAAAATACATGAAGCTATGGCCCATCCTAATATCTTAAACCATGATGATGAATGGATGCCTAGGCAACCAGATCAGATCCATATAATGTGACCATGGACAAGTCCCCATGCTAAATACATGAAAGCAAAGGTAAATAAAAAGTCAATTTTATTTACTTAATGCTCGACATTATAGGTGCCATGGGGAGCACCAACTATAGAGAGAAAAGAATAGAAGATTTAATCCTCATCTAAAGAAAAATGCCTCGCATCCTCTTCATCATGTATTTCTGGGGTTAAAGCCCAGTGAAAGGTCTAGCTATAGTATCCAACATCCCAAATGGGCCTTGTAGTCTTCAAAGCCCTGGACATAGATGGATGTCGCTGCAAGATGACCTCCTCCTTGAATGCCATCAAAGCCTTGAAATCCTCAAAGCACTATTGGTGAATCTCCTAAAGGATTCACAAAGAGGATCCCCCTCTGCCTCCTAAGAGAAGGGGAAGGGTTGGTCCAACCACATAGAACCCAAACTCAGTGAAGGCCAACAATGCTATGGGAGCCCTCAATGCTCGCGCAGATTGATCGGGCAGAGAGCCCATCACCCACTTAACCTCCCTACAAGCGGAGGTGGCCTTCTCTCTCACCATGTGCTTCATGGTTCTCAAGAAGGGCTTCATGGCTATCAACTAGTGGGGAGGAGTAGCTCGCATTGATGACAGGATCCTCCCCTAGGGTGATCTATTTATAGACACCCCATAGGACTAATCTGTTAGATCGAGCCACCCTAGAAGCGATGCTCATCATAAATTCTAACCTTTTAGGTCTGGAGAATGATTCATGAAGTTCACTTTGGAACCCATTATTATAGGGAACTGCAAGTTAACTCCCACATTTGTTCCCTTTGGAGACCCATCCTACGATCTTTCGGGCCTTATTCCCAATAAAAGTGACTCAGATCATGAAGCAATATGGTGTGGTATGAATCACTGAAAAGATCACCTTTCCAGCACATCCTGAATGACATGCCCAATGTGCCCTTTAGTCAAATGACATCAGTGTCTTTTCTATTAAGAAGAACATCTCGAATTCAATCCACAACAAAGACTACAGCGTGAAGATGAGTCCACAATCAAGTCCACAGCATGAAGAAGCCCAAGAAGGCAGCTTATGGCTCGACGGCTTTGCAGCAAGGGCCCAGCCTAGCAATGCAGGCATAGCCCAGGCATGCACACACTCAGGCAGCCGTAATGCATGTGCACCCAGCACCTGCATGCCATACGGTGTACCACGATCTAGGGGTGCAGTGCATGGGAGAGGGGGCCATGGTTCCATGTGCCCTCTCAATGCGGTCCCATGTGCTCGTTGGTATGGTCCGTTGATGCGTGATTGGGTCCCACAATGGGGTGGCATGGACTCGTTAAGGAGGGTTCAGGGGAATTTTATGGGGCTACAAGCATCTAAGGCCACTATTTCCATGCTGATTTTTGTGTTGACATGATCTGGTGCTGCGGTTTGCTTTTTAGTCTTGATTAAATGACTAGATGGCTATTTTGAGTTTTAATCAGAGTTCTATCTCTGACCTAGACTTGGTTTAACGAAGCAGACAAAGGATGAGGTTTTATGGTAGGTGGCAATAGTAGGCTTGGTGGAGTTTCAGCAAAATTAAGGTAGCATTGTAGATTCGTTAGGCATGGTGCTGATAGAAAGTAGAAAGCAGAAGGCTTTAAGTAGACTATCAAGAATAGCAATCAAGCTTATAAGGGGTCTCCTAAGGAAGATCTTTATGAGGGAGGGTGCTTTCTTGTTAAAGAGAGAGGACTGGTGTATGAGGGTTAAGAAGGTGTGATCTCTCCTTGTAAAATTTTTCTCGTTCTTATAAGTGAAGCTTGCATTTGCCCCATGGAGGTAAGCCTTGACTTAATCCAACATTTTGACTAATATCCTTTTTATTTATCTCTTTTTTTTAAATTTTTTTTATCATATCAAACGTTGTCATCGATGCACCGATCCTAAACTTTTAGAGGATTCGTAATTCTATACAAGGAATCTTTTTCATGAAGATGTGTGCTAAAGAGAAGTGGTACATGATAAATTAGTATCAAAGTAGCTCTGATCATAATAATTGTGTATCAAAGCTAGATTTGTTGAGAGTGAATAGATTGTGGGCGGTGTGTGATTAAGATCAAAGAAGATGCAAAGATAAACTTTAATCAAGATAGAGAATCAACTAATTAAATGAAGAAGAAGTAATTTCTCTTGTGTCAAAGCAAGATTAAAAGATGTGCTCATCCAAACAAGAGTTAATTCGATGCTCTTATTTATACGAGGAGATGCCAAACTAACGCGTGAAAGTGTAAAAGGATTGGAAGCAGCTCCAAATGCAAGACTATGAGTCAATCCCACTTATACTTGATGGATGATGTGATGATCCATATACTTAGCGAGACTTTTTCAATAGTAATGTGATCGAAGCTCGAGGAGATATACATGATGAGGTCACTCACTAATACTCTTTTTTTTGGAAGCAATTCTACTAGCTGTAGATGATCGAGAGATAGAGCATGGTAGGAGCATCTCAGTAAAATTTTTGGATGAATCCTCACTAACCTTCTTAGCGTTGGTGAGAAAGTTTGAGGAGAAGATCAGGGTGTTGGTCTTGCTTTCATTGCTTTTCTCTTCTTTTGAGTCTTTGGTGACTACTCTTCTTGTAGAAAAGAGCACCATTAAGATGGAAGAGATTATTTCTATACTTCTCTAGAGTGAGGTTTTTAGATGAAAGAATCGAGTCTCGAGTTTCAAGATGGCGACTCGACTAATGATGGTGGATTGAAGGTGGTTGGTGGCAGAAAGATGGAGTGGGTAGGGAGATCTGCAAGATGGGAATTCCAAAGTCCAAGTCAAAGAAGATTCTAGAAAGAATCAGGTGGATACTAATGTGATGAAGTTTAGGGCATCATGTCAGAGATTGCCCATAACTCAAAGATCGAATGAAGATTAAAGTGGTAGCGGTCGCAAGATGAGGACTGATGAATTGGGTGCTTTATAACTTCAAAAGAGGTATCTACTTCTTTCTAATAATGGATTCTAGATTCTGTATATTCCACATTATGTTTGTTTTGTAGTAAGAGTTGTTTTGACTTTTCTAGAGAGTAGTGGAGGGTATTGTTCGTTTGTCAGTATGACCAAAGTTTTGCACGATCGCAAGGGCCACAGAAAACTATCAGTTTATAGGTTTACCAGTGATAGAACAGTGAGAAAAATTAGGGTAAGGGTCTAATATAGAATCTAGCTTTGAAAGAAATCTAAATTTTTAAATTTAGACTAAATTCAAGCAGCTATAGGCCGGAGAGCTGATGGAAGAAGTCTGAAGGTTATGCATAGCAATAGGATTATCTTAAGAAAAAGAAAGTATGAAGAATATTACCTCTTGGCAGAAAGCTCAGCATGAGGTGGAGCTTTAGAAGCTAGTAGGAGCCTAAAGTGAGGTGCAGCTCTAGGAGCAAGTGGATTGGGCATGAGATAGGAGATTTGGAAGGATGATAGGCGATGTCATAGGATGAAGTTCCTATTACCATACAAGGCTATCCCAAGCAAGTCTCAGGTCAGGCAAGTCATAGCATATGATGGAGTAGGATCGAGTAGCCTGGCTCAACTCTCTTGTTTGCCCATCTATGAGTTGATAGGTATTTACCTCAGGGCATGAGGGATCTATGAGATCATCCAGAAAGATCTGAAAATTAGGTGGAGGTCGAATGTCGGATCGAGATAGAGATTGTTAAAAAAAATGCCTTGAATTCGATCCATAGTGAAGACCACAGCATAAAGAGAAGCCCACAACTAAGTCCACAATATGGAGAAACTTAAGAAGATAGCCCATGGCTTGGTGGCCTACAGCAATGCCTGGCCCACTACACGAGTGTAGCCCAGGCATGCAGGCACAAGCCAAGTGCATGGGCATGGCCTAGGCATGCATGCGAGCTTCTTTGACCTAATCCTAACCAACCATTAATTGGGTTCAATCAATTGCTTAAAATCAAAAAAAGGGTTCTAACCTGATCTAATCAAAAACACTAATTGTAGTTTAATTACAAGACCTAATTATTGCACCCACACCCAATGACCCTCAATGTTTTATTATTAAGATTAAAAATCTAAATTCTCATTTTTAGAAACTTAAATCTTGAATTTAAATTCTTAAATTTTTATATTTTAATTCCATAATTTTAAGAATCTTTTAATTAAAAGTATGTTATGGAAACATGAGGTAGTTCAAAGATGTTGAAAACAATTTTTCAGATCTAAACTATAATGTATATATCTCAAAATATTAATTAATCCAACCAATTTAGAATTTAATCTAAAATAGGTTTGATCAAATATACATCTCATGTATATTTAGATTATAATTAAACATGCAATCTCAATGCAAAAGTTAGATCTTATAATCATGCACTCAATGCATGGAAACCTAGGGTTTTAAAAAAATTCTGGAGTTTTGGCACGCAAAAATATATTCTTTTCTTTTCGCAAATTCCCTCCTCTTGATTCGTATTAGACACCCTTTCCAACATAGGTCCTCTAGTGCTAGGATGGCCTTTACCTAATGATTCTTTTAAGAGTAGTAGGTTACTAAGAAATCAATTCTAATGTGTACAATATCATATATGCAATAAAAGAATAATGTACATGCATACATCTCAATGTATAAACCAGAATACATCATTATATTGTTTTAAAATAGATCCTAATCTAATTTATTAAATCAGATTTTTAGACCTAATTATAACATCTCATGGCATCTTTTGGATCTAAACATACATCTCATGCATGAATCAAAAATCAGATCATAAATATGTAAATTTAGATCTAAACTAATTACATCTCATGCAACATAGATCTAAACAATGATTCCTATATTAAAATACATCTCAATGCATTATTAATTCAAATTCAGATTAGAGTATCATGCATCATATTAAAATCAGATTTTAAACATATGCATAATAAAAATCAGATCTAAAAATCTGATTAATATGTTATCATATAATATTCTTTGATCATTCTACAACAAGTTTTTATCGAAACGAACTTGAACTTTAAACCAGAATTTTCAGAATTTCTTTAAATCTGCACTTTTCAAGATCTTAATCTAATGAATGCAAAATGAAGCTAAGGCTCTAATACCACTTGAAGGAATTTCTTAGAAAAATCTAATCTCCAAGTGCATGCTGAAATTTAAAATTTTAGATCTAGCAGTGGAAAAATTTCAGGTTTGATCATGCATGCAATAAATCTAATCTATTGCCATCCTATAATCTATCACATGTAAGATAAAGCTACTGAAAATAAATTAGAGTTAAATTTAGAATTTAATACTCTGCACGGGTAGTAGAAATACTATAATCTGAATTACCAATGGTAATATGGTAAAAGATTCTTGTAGAGCGTAACACGCTTCCGTACCTCGATGGGTATCTAATGCGAACTCCTCCGATTGAACAAAGGTGAATGCCATCTTCATCAGGAGTACTAGCTCTCTTGTAGAAAGCATCTATTGAGTGGATTAGAATCTTTCTTAGATCTCTCAAAACTCTTGGAGAAAGGAGAAGGATTAGGAGGTAGAAAAGATGGAGGGAAGAGACCTTTTCTTCCTTCCTTCTCTCTCAAAACAAAGAAGCCCCACAAGAGAGGAACCTTCCTCCTTCCTATTTTTTCTCCATGCAACTAAGAAGATCTCCCACACCAACTTCTCTAGATTTTACATAATTTCAGCCTATTCCATGCCTAGAACCCTTTAAAAAAGGTGGCATCTCAAAGGTCTTTGACTAGGTCAAAGACCTATTGGTGTAAGGAAAATTTAGGGGCGTCCAACACTTGATGCCCCTTTATTTTAGTGTGTTGTTTCTCATGCAAGAAGGGGCGTGAGAATCCCTTTAAATCCATAGTAAAAACAAAATAAGGGGGGAAAAATACCATTAGGATATTTAGTGCATGAAATAAGAAGAAGAAAATCATAGTTGCAATACTAAGGACTTCTTGATTTGGTTCAAACTTCTAACTATTCTTGGACCAAATACTAACCAAATTAGGAATTCCAGTTATAAACCAATAACTAATTAGGTTCCTAGCCTAATTAAGAATCTAAAATAGACCTCTAATTCAATTAGAAAATTATGTAGATTTAAAACCTCAAACAAATAAGGATTGATTTCTTGGATAATTAGGTTATCAGATGACCCATAAGGGTTTGATACCAATCAAAACCTATGTCATTCCAAATTAAGGGTTTTATACTATCAAATTAAATTAAATCTAATTTAATTAGATTTAATTTTTGAAATTTTATTAGGCTTATTACTTAAATTAAGCTCAATTGTAATCAATTGCAACAAAATTTTCTCCAACAACTTACTAACTTTTAGTAATGTTTTTGACATTGCAAATAATTGGCATTAGATTAATCAATCAATCCTATTGATAATTAAATTCCATATGTTGATTCATAAATCATGATCAACCATCTGATCAATCAAAACGTTTTTTTTACGTGTGATTGCCTAAATAGATTTAATTCTGTCTGGTAGTGGAGATATATTATAATTTTCATTAATAATGTCTTTGAAACTCCTTTTAATGGATTGGAACTCTTTCCAATTCAATCAATCAAGAATTATTGATTACCAAAATAATTTTTATTGATCCCATAATTCTATCAGTGATAAACCTAAGCAGTATATAGTGGTTAACCTAATAGAACTAAAAAAAATAGAAATCTCTTAAGTCAAGTTATCGTACAGTCCCGATTCTTCTTCATAAGTTTGGACTGGATATAGGTTAAGGATAACTCATCAAATCCGTTCATCCATCATATACCAGATTCAATCAACTCAAGTCCATGTGAAATCTTGTAAAAACTATTTCCATCATTACTTGCCAAAGGCCCATGGTCTTTTAGGACATCAATCTCATGAAACTACAAGGACTTAACTTCCTTATCTAATTAGGGGCCAATAGAGTCCCATCTAAGTGCACACTCTATTCCTACAATGGATCTTTATAGCCAACATATACTATCAAGATTTCAAAAATAGCTAAGATAAACCAAAGTGATTATGTAGTCAAACTACAGCAATCCCACTATAAACAGCTGAGGCACCATAGGTTAAAAAACTATTTATACAGTTGCAATATCGAGTAAGTCACTGACAAGTAGGTAGCCATCCACGTGACTTCTTATATTGGTCATGCTCAGTATGCTTGATATCTATCAAGCACCTACATTCTTGCTCTAATATCCTCATATTGTAGACTCGAGACTCGTCTACTCATGAAGATAAGTGATCCATGCACCGATCAATCCGGATCAGTCACCGTCCTTATGACAATTCATCGATCAAAAATATTTAGAAATTAACCACTAATGACATGTATCTCAAATTCTCAAATCTTGAGAATCGTGTCATCATTTAATAATTTTTTGGATGATTCATAGACACATTTAAAAAAACCACAATTATGAAAGAAAAAAAAAAATCTTAATTTTATTTATTTAAATATTTTAAATTTATAAAAATAATATCCTTAGAATGTGTAACATCTATTAGCTCCAATCTAGCTTCTAGGGCATATATCTAACAACAACCACCTCATAGAGGTAAGCTATGTGAAGGAAAAACTATGATTTACATTCATCTACTTTGAAACTTTTTTAAATTAAGAGCAAGCAAAAGTCAAAAAAGATTAAATCACATTAAATCAATAAAATTAATGCAAAAAAATTTCTAGATCTAGGATCTTATGACAATGAAAATTATGCATGCATTAAAATCTAAAAAATTTAAAATAAACAATTGGAAAGAATATTGATCACATCAACACCATACTAAATCTAGATCTAATCTCAGAGAAACTATCGAGATCTAACTCAATACCTTTAACATGGGTTCAAGAACTTCTGCTTGCTGATTTGGAGACTAAGATTGTCCACTTTGAGCTGATAGGTCTCTAGCCTCCTATGCGGTAGTGCACATGAATCCTCAAAATGGATCAAAAGTCAGTAGTTGGAAAAATCTAGCGTAGTGTTGAATAGCACTTTCTGATCTTCCTTGAAGGTTGGATACGAAACCTTCTTTGAAATTTCTTCGACCTTCCAAGAATCAAAGACTCAAAGGAGGATTAGAGAGAGATCTTCTTCTTTGCAAAACACTCAAAACAAAGTAGAAGAAGACAATCCAAAATCCTAGAGAAGAACCCCTTCTCTTTTTTTTTCTCTCTCCAATAGGGAGACTCAAAAAATTTGTCCCTAACAAAAAACCCCATGCCCAAAGACCGCTCTTGTACCAGAATCCCATGCCCAAGTCCCCTCTCTTTAATGATTTTTTTGTTAAAATCCCATGCCCAAACTCCACTTAAATAGAGAGATATGGAAGAGTCCTCTAGATCAAATACTTAGAAAAGGAATGTCCAAAAGAGACCATCTTGGGGCACCAACTTTTATGCCCCTCAAGACTTTCCTTGGGCATGGACTCCCTAGTTTTACTGCATATCTCTTCCTTATTATTCACAAAAAAATTAGAATAAAATATAATTAAATGGCACCATTATATGGATAGAGAAGGTGATGTGTCAAACTCTATCCAATAGAGTCTTGGATCAAAACAACTTATTTATTTTGACCTAGTCCACAACCAATTACTAAATTAGAAAGGGGAAGGTGTGGGATTGCATGTGGGCTCTCTTTGGGCATGAGAGATTGCATGCAAAATCAAGAGATGGCATGAGAAGGGATGAGGTGGCATAAGGAGAGAGAATTCCAGTCAAACTGGGTTCTCAAGATTTCTATGGTCAAATCTAGATATCAAACCCAATTAAATTAGAATTGATGCACCTAATTTTAAGATGAATCCTAGTCCAACTAAGAGTCTATTTAAATTAGATTAAATTATATTTAATTTTAACTTAAATTTTAATCAAATTAGAAATTAGTTGCACACAAGTCCTAATCAAATAGGGAATTGTTCTTCCTTTACAATTGACTTATCCTATAAATCAAGACTTGACCTAATCAAGTCTAAATCAAATCTAATTAAATCTTATTCAATTAGACTCAATCTCAATTTTTATTCTCAATCAAATTGATCTAATTAGTAATATGATTGCTAATCAATCCTTTTACAACACTTGCACTAGGTCAAACATTAATCGTATTGATTGTTTGATCCTAAAATGATTCACAATCGTTAATCAACCATCTGATTAGATCAAAATCTCTAATGTGTGTGACCTCATAGGTTTGAACCTAAGCTGGTATAATAGAAATAAATTTTTATACCAATTAAAGTGATCATCTAACAATGATACCTGATGGCTAAATAGGTAAGAAACATTCTAAAACCCATGTGGATATGGTTACCATATAATTTATCCCCTTGATCATGAATGCTCATAGGATGACTCAGGATTTAATTTTCAACCTTGAATAGGTTATTCATATTATATTTCAAAATATCAAATTCATCTCATGGATTATCCTGGCCAAGATTTTGCTAAATTAAAATATAATGATGCATTTTCTCCAAGCTCTTAGAGCGATCAATCCCATCTTTATCACTCACCGACTTCACAAGTACTTCGACTTTATCCAAAAATCTTCTCCATCACTGAATTAGAATTTTAGGTACTCTAGCACCAAAGCATAGTGAGTTGCTTACAAGTCACTATGGTAATCTCAGGTCGGAGGGACACTTATATTCATATTCCATCAGAGCAATTCTTGACAGTAGAATGCTCTGGAGTCGGTCATGTTTAATGATGATGTATCTTTACATCTCACTTGCATACCATACTAGTGTCTTCACACTCCTTGATTAAGAGGACAATCAATCTATATGGCATACAATGATCTACACTCGATAAACATTACATTCTAGGTAACAACATATCATTTAGTTGCAAATATTTTTAAGAACTAATTGATAAATCCTCTTTTTATCGAATCTAAATAGTTCTGAGAACTTCATCATAATATAGAAGTTCATTAGAAGATATACATTTATGATGAAAAATATCAAAATAATTTTTTTATTCATAATAAATCATTTATATTTTATAAGATAAGCTCAACCATCAATAGACTGACGATTGGCTTTGGGATACATTTTCTAACAACTCTCACTTATTCTATAGCCACTCAGTACAGTATGTAATACCCATCTTTGACTTATGGCTATCGAACTCCTTTACCACTAAGGCTTTAGTGAATGGGTCAATCAGGTTCTTCTTTCTATTGATCTTTTGAAGATCAATATTACCTCGATCCACGATCTTCTAGATAAGATGATAGCAGCATAGAATATGCTTCGTCTGTTGATGTGGGTTTGATTTCTTCATCTGAGTGATAGCTCTAGTGTTGTCATAGTAGAGTAGGACTGGACCATCAAGAAAGGATGTCACTCCAAGCTCGATGATGAATTTTCTTATTTATACAGCTTCCTTCACAGCATCGGATGCCATGATGTACTCTGCCTCATAAACTGAGTTTGCCATAGTGTGCTGCTTGAAACTCTTTCAATAGATGGCTCCACCATTAAGGATAAACACATAATCCAATATACTTTTGTTATCATCATAGTTAAATTGAAAGCTGAAGTCTGTAAATCCTATAAGTTTCAAATCTAACTCACCATAAATCAGCCACTGGTCCTTAGATTTCTTAAATACTTAGAGATAGTTTTTACAAACTTTCAGTGGTTCTTTTCTAGATCAGATTGATATCTACTTACTACTACTAGTGAGTATGCCACATTTGATCTCGTATAAGTCATGGTGTACATGATAGATCCCACTATCGAAACATATGAAATTTTACTCATGCTCTCTCTTTCTTCAAGAGTTATCGAACAATCCTTCTTAGAGAGAAAAATTTTATGGCCTATTGAAAGATAGCCCTTCTTGAAATTCTCCATGTCGAACCACTCCAGTATAGTTTCTACGTACGTGGACTGGGATAATCTAAGCATCTTCTTAGATATATCATCTTCATCCAAAGGATGTAGGATGCTTCATCGAAGTCCTTTATGGAGAACTATGATGACAACCATACTTTTATTTTCTATAGTGTGGGGATGTCATTCTCGATTAAGAGAATGCCATCCATGTATAGCATAAGGAATACCATAATTAAGCCATTTGCCTCTTTATATATGCAAGGCTCTTCTCCATTCTTAATAAAGCCATACATTTTGATCATCTTATCAAAATGTATGTTCCAACTCCGAGATACCTACTTCAATCCATAAATGAATCTTTGAGGCTTGTACATCTTGGACTCATCTGTGAATATGAATCCTTTAGGTTATATCATATACACCTCTTCTTTCAGCTGTTCATTCAAAAAAGCTATCTTCACATCCATCTACTTGATCTCATAGTCCAGATAGGCAACTATTGTAAGCATAATCTGAATAGATTTGAGCATTACCATAGGAAAAAAATCTTGTTATAGTCAACATCATAACATTGATGATATCTCTTGACAACTAGATGGGCTTTGTAGGTCTCCACCTTTCCATCTATGCTCCTCTTTCTTTTGAAGATCCATTTACACCCAATAGGTTTAACCCCTTCAAGTGGGTTAACTAATGTTCATACATCATTAACCTTCATGAACTCCATTTCAGATTTCATGGCCTCAAGTCATTTTTTGGAATCAGATCTCTACATTGCATCCATATAGGTGATCAGATCCTCATCATTCTCATTAAGTTTGATAAGATCACCATTCCAAACCAAGAAATCATAGTATCTATCCAGCTAATGCGGTAGTCTATTGGATCACCTTAAGGATGCAAGTACACTGGGCTTTGAATTTGATCTAATTAAATCCAATTCAGGTTCAGCTAACTGCGTCGATTTTTTTACTTGTTGAACTTTCTTAAGTTTGACTTTAGAGGCAACAGTTTCTTCATCAAGAAACTCATTTTCTAAAAAGTTTGTCATATTGCTGAGGAACACCTTTTGCTCTTTAGCATGGTAAAATAGTAATCTCTAGTTTCCTTAGGGTACCCTATAAATATATACTTATTGGATCAGGATCTAAGTTGATCTGTATGCAAATATTTGACATAGGTCGGACATCCCAAACCCGAAGGTGAGAGGGTGTAGGCCTACGCTCAGTCCATATCTCATATAGAGTCTTTGCAACAAATTTACTTAAAATATTATTCAATATAAAATATGCAGTTTCAAGAGTATAACCCCAAAATGAAATAGATAGACTAGCAAACCCCATCATGGATCAAACCATATCCAACAAAGTTTAATTCCTCCTTTTTGATACACCATTATACTGTAGTATCCCTGAAGGAGTTCACTGTGAAAGAATCCCATTCCCTCCTAGATATGTCAAGAACTCACTAGATAGGTATTCATCTTCTCAATCTGATCAAAAAGTTTAAATATTTTTTTAATTTATTTTTTTACTTTATTATAGAATCATTTGAATATTTTTAATGACTCAGACTTATATTTTATAAGATAGACGTACCCATACCTAGATAGGTCATCAGTAAATATAATGAAATAGTGATATCCATCTTTGGCATTAGTATTCATTGGTCCACATACATCACTGCATACGAGACTTAAAACTTTATTGGCTCTTTCATCCTTTCCAGTAAAAGATAATTTTATCATCTTTCCAAGAAGACAGGATTCATAGATCGGCAATGATTAACAATCATCAACATCGAGAATTTTCTCTTTGGCTAATCTGTTTATCAATATGACCAAGTCTACAATGCCAAAGGTAGGCATCAATGATATTATCTAATCTAGGATGTTTATTAGTTATGTACGTTACACTCACAGATTATGATAAAATATAAATGCTATTTTTTTATTATCCATACATTATTGTAACATCATTTATAATGATATCATAATAATCTTCTTTTATTGACAAATAATAACCAACTTTAGCCAAAAGGCCAACATAAATTATATTCATAAAAAAAGAAGGACAGTAATGATAATCATCTAAAGAAATGATATTATCATTAAAAATAAGTTGAACTATTTCCAAAGTTAGAATTGGAATAGATCTTCCATCTCCAATATTCAGAAATCACTCATCATTTTTAAATTTTCTACTAACTTAAAGTTCTTACAATAAATTGCAAATATGAACTAGACTTTCGATATTCAATACCCAGGTAGTATTATCATAAACATAAAAATTATAAGATATTATCATATAACATCCTTGATCAGCAACTCATTGCTCTTTTCTCTTGTTCAGCCTGATGGGGTCAAGAGAAGCAAGGTACTAAGGATAGTTTCTCTTTCAGTGCTCCTGCTTCTTATAGTAGAAGCACTCTACCTGATTTAGGTTAGTCTTGAACTTTTTATTTAGATTGAGCATAGAAGCTCTAGCATGAATCTTTTCGTGCTGCTGAACAATGTTCAACTTTCGATACTTATTATCAAAGTTGGATCTTATAAGTATATCACTATCTAACAGTGAACGAAGCAATTAGGATTTGGCCTTAACTACACAAATAAAATAAAAGTCTAATTCATAAATAATTTATTAAATCTAAAGATTTAGACTTTAATCAAAAGATTCTTCCAATATTTAATTCAAATTGATAGCATCTACCTCCAATTCGAGAAATAACCTTAATTTCTTAATGCATACTAGAATCTATATAGATAGAATACAGGTCCGAGGAAAGCTTTGGCTAATCCATGTGCATCTATGGATAGGTTCTTAATCAATTATTTTTTTAAATAATTTTTAGTAGTAGGTTTTGCCTAAGGTATCTTTTCAGTAGGCTAGGGCCTCCACTGAAAGTCCCAGTTAGGTCCAATCATTAACATGATTGAGTTTGGTGCATCCAACAAATGATAATCAGGTCCGAAAAAAGCTCTGGCCAACCTAATTGCCATTCTGAGAGTATGACCTAATCATCATATGATGAATGATAATTCTAAAATCTCAATGAACATCAGGTATAAGGTGCCTCCAATGTCCACTCAGACTATTGGACCTATTATCATCCATCTTAATGAGAGGCTATGATCTAGTTATCATCATAACTATTTTATTTTAAGGATCTAATAATTTTAGAAAATTTGGTAACTCAATTTAAGAGAGTAGAGAAGAAGAATAACCAGCTAATCACGATCCTTCCACTAACTTCACTAAGTCAGATTAATGGTGACCAAAGATAAGCCGATCAAGGGGCACCTAAATCAATCACACAGATTTACTTAGTTGACATAGGTCAAGTCGAATTATCAAGTGATCTAATTAAAAATATAATTTCACCAAGAAGTCCAGGTAAGTGAGATCGATGGAAGAGATATGCC
>QRFJ01002636.1:61769-110521 GCA_006176705.1 Cocos nucifera
TGGATTGGATCGTTATTTTTCTGTAGAGAGTCAAGATTCATAGATAACTATAATATATGAACTTGACCAAATTTATTTAAAATTTTATTTTTTTAATAAAATTAACATCCCATTTTTTTCTCGAATCCCTTAAATAACTACCCTCTGTAGAGATGTGAAATCATCATGATTAATGATTTCTAGTGATGGTGCGGTAGTCACCAAACTAACTCATCACCTCACCTAACAGTTTTATTGGTGATGGGTTAGCCAAATGGTGAACAAATCCTTATTCAATGATTCTCTAAATCATCGGTGCATCCACTTGATCTCTATTCATGAATCATCACTCATATCTGGAAATACTTGATTTCACTCTTTAGTTAAGTCAGACCAACCATTGGCACAGGACTGGATTCCTAATTGAGTCTCTCACTAATATCCAAAATATTGAGCCTACAACTCATCCTCCAATCCGTAGCATCTCAATGCCTTAATAAGACAGGTTGCAATCTTTATCCGATCGCAAATTGAGCCAACTACCCTATTCAGGTCGAGATAAATACAACCCCAGGAAGGGTCCCACACATCTACACAATGGTTGGAAGATCTAAACTTAATCTTTTCTTAGGGAGAACTTGATTCAGGTCTACATTAAACTACGACTTGTCATAGTCATAACAATTATGAACTAACCTAAACGTAGTGCATCGCAGTTAAGCTCAAGAATTATTGACCACCTCCAGGATTACAAACTGATATCAAGATATGGCCAGAGTAAGTGAGATCGTGGAAGGGAATATCGCCATAACTCAACAAGAAACTGCATGTATGAGTAGCTCTCAATTAAAACCACTCGATCGTATAAATTGCGCAAGACTTGCCTTAGACACCTAATGTAATTAAGTCAAAAACCAATTGGGTTAGCCATATAATCTAAGACTCTACCTCTGACCTAAATTAGGTTTAGCTTGATCGTGACTCATACGAATCTTGACTCCAAGACTTAATCCTAAATTAGGTTGGTAATTTAAGTCATTGTTGAATCCTATTAAACTAACATCTTAGATTCGTTTGATCAGACCGGCTTACGATCTAATTAGCTAATCCAAGCCCGAACCTAGTATAATGAATATGGTCTTAGATTAAAATTCTCAAATTTAGATCTAATTATATTCCATAATCTTAATTATTAATTAAGTAGGATTCATGAAATAAAATATAGCACAATAAATCCTAGGATTATTTAGGATCTAGGACTTATTGCAAGAATAGTAAAGTTTTGAAACATTTTTTTGATTAAGGAACGAACGCACAGCATCCCTACACGTCATAAGAAACATCCCCTCCATCGGATGGAGGAGAGGGGCTTGGTAAAAACCTTCTTCCCTTCTTATGATTGGAACGGAGCATAGAGAATGCCTTAAAAATAAGGAACATGTAATACTACAAAAGTTTTAGATCTACTAATCATATATATCTCATAATAACAAATTAAGATCTAAATCAATAGCGCTATAAATTTTGCATACATCTCATGTATCGAATCATGCAATATTTTTAGAATCTAATTATCTCATAATAATCTAAAAATTAAGATTTAAAATTGGATTTTATAAAAATAAACTCTCAATCTAAGACAACTATCGTTCAGAACCTAACTTACTACAACTAGTCTAGACATAGCAATACAAAAATCAATATCTGCATATGATGTTTAAAAATTAAATAAATTTCATTTAATATTTTTTAGATATTATTATATATAATTATCAATATCACAAAAATAAATAATAGATTTAAAATATAATTTAAAATCGAAATTAAATTAAAAAACATACAAGACTATTCTTACGAAACTTTATTTTAATGTCATGCATATTTTCTATCTTAGATCCAAATTATTTATTTTATTTTTTTCTAATATTTAAGATTTGATCACAATGCATCAGTGACATATCTGATAATCACTTAATTTTTTAATTAATATAATTAAAATATAAGCAGATCTAAACACCTTAGACACCTTTTTTGCTAATACCAGTTGAAGGAAAATTCCTGATTTTCCAGACCAGGTTGATCGTTCAGAATCTGATCCGGATCAAGAGATAATAATTTTCAACAATTATTATGTTTATCTAATCTAGATTATGATCTAATGATAATTTAATATATCTTATATTATTTTATAATTATAAATAAATATAGATAAATTAAATTAATTAATGTTACCTTGATGTAAGGTATCCTAATTATCGTTGATGATCTTAAAGTAAAGCAGCGGAAGATTTGGATCTAGCCATGGCAAATGCCTCGCGCCTCTAATCGGTATCCAACCTTGGGCTGGAATCTAGAGATCCTCTTTTCTTCTCTAATCATATTCTCCAAAATCAGATCTAGATCTGATTTTGGAGATCTTTCAAAATACCTTTCAGGAGATCAGTAATTGTCCTTTGCAGTAGTGCAGCCTTCTAAACCTTTTATCTGTCAGCCTTTCTCATCTCACCAACGATTTGCAGCAACTGAGATCACCAAACCACTTTTGGGCATAGAAGGGAGTCTATTAAGGGAGAAGATCGGCTTGGCACGGAGGAGGAGAAAAAGAACTAGCCTTGGGGCCTGGAGAATTACTCAGATGCTCATTTGAGGGTTGGGCACGTAGGGTCTTAATTTATAAGAACTATGCCGTGAATTCCAAAAACTCCTCTTCTTCCCAATCAATCAACAACCCTTTGTAAAATCAGATCTAAATCTGATTAGATAGAAATTAGAAGTCCCTTGGATTCCTCCTAGGATACCGTGCCTAGACCCAAATACTCAAAGATATAGAGTTCATAGGAGGGTCTAAACGGAATACCAATAAGGAAGATGAGAGTTCCCTGTCCAACAGGCGACATCTGGGCAGCCTCCAGCTATCTCAATACTCTCATGCTTAGCACACGCCAATTGTGGCTATGCGCCCTCTCTCCTTGGTCAGGTTCTGATAGAGTGACAAGGCCTCTACCGCTCTCCAATAGGTATTTGTGACCAGGGACAAATAGTCAAGTAATCAATGTTAACAATTTGACCAGTCAAAGGTCAACCTTTCGACCAAAGTCATAAAGGACAGAAAAGGCATGGTGACCAAAATGGATACTAGATTAATGGTGACCAAAGATAAGCCGATCAAGGGGCACCTAAATCAATCACACAGATTTACTTAGTTGACATAGGTCAAGTCGAATTATCAAGTGATCTAATTAAAAATATAATTTCACCAAGAAGTCCAGGTAAGTGAGATCGATGGAAGAGATATGCCATTAACTCATCAAAGACTGGATCAGTATGAGTAGCTCTCAATTAAAGACCACCGATTATAAATTGCTAGACTTACCTTAGACACTAACTGGTTAATTAGTTTCGATTGAATCCACCTAATAGTTCAGGCTAGATCACTTAGCCAAGAATCAAATCCATTTGGTTCTCGTTAAAGATGTGGACTTGACCAACCACAACTTGTAACATCCGAATCCAACAAGCAGTAATTTAAAAAATTAGCATTTATATTTAGCATGTATCAAGTATTTGGCATAATATTTTATCTAAAGTGTGGCTGATCATTTAAGTATAGATTTGGTAATAGCAATAAAGCAAAAGATTGGTGGGTAAATCAAAAAGAAAAATGAGTTAGGAGTTTGATAATTGAATTATTGAAGTTTAATTTGGGTGGCAAAGAAAAAAGATGCAATGGATGAGTGAATGTGTTGAATCTTCAAATTCTAGAAGTTAGATTGATAACAATAGTATTAAAGTTAAATTTTGATAGTTGTTAAGCATGAAATGAATGATATTTTAAAGTATATTTAGAGGAATATTTGTGTGTGACAAGTGAATAGCAAGTATTTAGAATGAAAAGTTAATTTCTGAAACCTTGGAATTCAAGCTGACCTGATTTCAAATCAAGCTGACCTGAGTCTAATGCTGCAGAAATTAGTGTTCTGTTGTCTTGAGCCAGCCTGATTCTTGAAAGAGCTGGCTTGGCTGACAATCAAGCCAATCCAAATTAAAATCTAGCTAGCTTGGCCAGTGGGAACAGAAAAGCGATGCTGACCGTGAGGTTTTAAAAGAGGGTTTTAAAATAAATTCTTTTGAAAATAACTTAATAGGTGGCTTTCTTGGATTGTGCCACGTAATTAGAAGAAAGAGACAGAGGTGTGTTGGCTTCTTGATGAGGTGACACCTAGCATATCCTTCCCTTAAGCTATTCTTTTTCCAAAATAAAAGTCACAAATTGTCTTTCGATTGTTCTGAGTTTTGAAACTTAACAAAAGGGCTGAAGGAGGAAAAAAGGTTGGAAAAGATCATGTTCTCAATAAAAAACCAAGGGGAAGAAAAAAGGTTAGAAAAGATCATGTTCTCAATAAAAAACCAAGGGGAATTCAGCTAGAAAGAGAGGATTGAATAAAAATCGATTGAAAGAAGGGGAAGTTGCTAAAGATGGAAAGGAAGGAACCAGTTTTGGCTGGTAGCATGATCGTATCAGTTGAGATAAGGATTTTGATTTCTAAACTAAGTTTAATTTGAGTTTTCAATTCTTGTTATCAAATTTAAGGGTTTTAGTAAGTTAGGTTTTATAATCTAAAGTGAGTTTGAAGATGAATTAAATTACTTATGATGCTGAAATTGTTTAAATTATTTAGCTATGTGTTGAAATGGTATTAGTTGAATCTGAAATCAATTGTGAGAATAGAAATAGAGTTAAATGTCTAGAAATTTCTGAGTTTTAATGGTGTTTACTTAGACCTAAGCTAAAGCAAGTAAAGTAGAGAAGAAGTGAATAATTGAAAGATCAAAGTAAGAGCATGAAAGCAAAGTAGATGCAGTTTTGGTTTTGAATCACATCGTATGAATTTAATCAGTATTTATTGATATTATAGGAAAAGAAAAGAATTGGAAAAAGGTGCTTGAATAAGCTAATTAGCTAATAGCTAGTTGAGGTGAGTAGATTTTCTTATCTAGCTTTGGTATTTTCTTTCTTATATGTGGTTCTATTCATTTTCATAAGTATGAAATAAAAATATGTACAAATATTTTGATACTTAGCTTATTCTCTTATTTGAAATTTATTTAAGTCAACCTATTGATATTTGAAGGTTTATTCAGTATCAGTTTTGAAAGAAAATGCATAGCACGGCATGTCATGCAGCATATAGCAACTGATACCTCCTTGCGATATAAGGTATTGGAATGCCTAGTGGGGCTTGGCAGTGTATTTGAATGTCCAATAGGGCTTTATTTTAGCAGCAAACATACTAAGCAGCATTAACATTCATCCTATGTACTAACTACCTATGGTAGGGGTATGCTTAGAGTAGTTTGCCATAGCCATCAGCATTATTTAAAAAAGAATTGGTTTATCATAATTTGATGGATTTCTTTTCATTCAACAAATTCTGTCAGCTTAATAAATTAGTTTTACCTTAGCAAAGCTTTCTTTCAGCAAAATGATGCATTTGTAGACTTATTCTTATCTAGCTTACTCATATTTAAAAGTATTTCAGCATTTTAAGGCATATATTGTGATAATAAATATTACAGCTATGTCTTCCTATTTTCTATTGTTAGATTATTTATCCACTCACTGAGACTTTTCCAAGTCACACCCCTCACCTTTGTTCTATTTTAGGACTTGAGCAGTAGATGTTGCTTGTGAGGAGAAGGTATTCAGAGGTGTTTATGAATATGAGCTAAGTGTGATAATTTGTAAAAGGAGTATTGTTTTGGTGTTGTATTCATATTTAACATCAGAGTAGGGTATTGTGTATTTGGAGAGATTGTTAAGTATATTTTAAATGTGAATTGTATATACAGAGTGTGGTGGATAAATGGAATTGTGAGTTTGATTTATAAAAGGTTAGAAGTTAAATTATAATGCTCATGATTGATGGAATAATTGATCAAGATAATTGTTTGAGCAGGTTTAAGTGATATTGTAGTTTAGCTATAGCTTAGATTTTTCTTTAGCTCTTATTTAAGGGTAAAGTATAACTCCTTATCTTTAGATAAGGGTGGGGTATGGCACCATCATCCGTAGCTAGTTAGGGGTGGGGTGTTACATGTTTGGTATCAGAGCATGGTTTAATTGATGATATGAGCTGAGTAAAGGTTGATGATCAATAGAGATGGGCAAAGGTTTATAATCAGTAAGCAAGAGAAATAGTTTATGATTAATGGATATGAGTAAAGAATTATGATTAGTAAGGATGAGCTTATGTATATCATAATTAGTTCACTTGGATTGTTTAGTAAGTAATATAGAGGGAGTTGAATGATTTTGGAATAATCTAACTGATTGATGAATTGACTCAATGTCTTCTAAAGGTTCTTTTTAGTAGCCTTTATTTGTAAGTTATATTTCAATTCGGGATGTTATACTATGTTAGTAAAACCAAATGTGAAGCAAGAAGGATGATAGGAGATGTACAAGTTACCCATAATGTGAAATCAGGTATGATTTAATTTTATCCCACATGAATTTATGCATGTTGATGATTTAAATATTTCAATTTGAATCTATCTAAGTGCTAGCTTAAGTTGGGTCAATGGATCAAAATAGCATAGCGGAAGAGTGATGGAATTATATTTGTAAAGTAATAGAAGTAATGGATATATATAAGAGACGGTTTAATTCAAGTAGATAAGCTTGAGTTGATGATGAATTCGATTTTCCTAGATATGTAAGAGTTTTTAGATGATAGAAAGATATGTATTATTCACTCTTGGTAGTTAGTAAATCAAGCAGAAAAAGGATATGAATTATATTTTAGCATGTGTTATTTCAGTTTTGTTAGCTAGTGGATCACTCAGAAAAAGGAACATGAAGCATATTTTAATGTGTAGTTAATATAGAAGTGGACAAGTTGAATTTAGCAGTTATTCCTATATTTGTGGGTTTCAAGATGTTTCCCAAGAGAAAATTTCATAAAAAAAAGAAAAAAGATGATAAAATGAAAAGCAATGATCTCATTTATTTCAAATTTGAGGTAAATGAATTTCGAGGATGAAATTCTTTTGAGGAAGGAAATGTAACATCTAGATCCAACAAGCAATAATTTAAGAAATTAGCATTTGTATTTAGCATGCATCAAATATTTGGCACAATATTTTATCTAAAGTATAGCTGATCATTTAAGTATAGATTTGATAATAGCAATAAAGCATAAGGTTGGTGGGTAAATCAGAAAGAAAAATGAGTTAGGAGTTTGATAATTGAATTATTGAAGTTTAATTTGGGTGGCAAAGAAAAAAGATGCAATGGATGAGTGAGTGTGTTGAATCTTCAAATTCTAGAAGTTAGATTGACAATAGTGATATTAAAGTGAAATTTTGATAGTTGTTAAGCATGAAATAAATGATATTTTAAAGGATATTTAGAGGAATATTTGTATGTGACAAGTGACTAGCAAGTATTTGGGATGAAAAGTTAATTTCTGAAACCCTGGAATTTGAGCTGGCCCGATTTAAATTTGAGCTAACCCAAGTTTAATGCTGTAGAAATTAGTGTTCTATTGTCCAGAGAGAGCTAGCTCAACTCCTGAATGAGCTGGCTCGGCTGACAATCGAGCTAACCCGAGTTGGAATCGAGCCAGCTCGACTAGCAGAAATAGAAAAGCGGTGCTGACCGTGAGGTTTTAAAAGAGAATTTTTAAATAGATTTTTTGAAAAATAACTTAATAGGTGGCTTCCTTGGATTGTGCCACATAATTAGAAGAGAGAGGCATAGGTATGTTGGCTTCTTGATGAGGTGACACCTAGCAAATCCTTCCCTTAAGCTATTCTTTTTCCAAAATAAAAGTTACTGCTTGTCTTTCGATTGTTCTGAGTTCTAAAACTTAACAGAAGGGATAGAGGAGGAAAAAGGGTTATAAAAGATCATGTTATCAATAGAAAACCAAGAGAAATTCAGCTAGAAGGAGAGAATTGAGTAAAAATCAATTGAAATAAAAGGAAGTTGCTGAAGGTGGAAAGGAAGGAACCTATTTTGGCTGGTAGCAGGATTTTATTAGTTGAGGTAAGGATTCTGATTTCTAAACTAAGTTTAAATTGAGTTTTCAAATTTAAGGGTTTTAGTAAGTTAGATTTTATAATCTAAAGTGAGTTTGAAGATGAATTAAATTACTTATGATGCTGAAATTGTTTAAATGGTTTAGCTATGTGTTGAAATGGTATTAGTTGAATCTGAAATCAATTGTGAGAATAGAAATAGAGTTAAATGTCTAAAAATTTTTGAGTTTTAATGGTGTTTACTTAGGCCTAAGCTAAAGGAATTAAAGTAGAGAAGAAGTGAATAATTGAAAGATCAAAGTAAGAGCATGAAAGCAAAGTAGGTGCAGTTTTGGTTTTGAATCACATGGTATGAATTTAATCAGTGTTTATTGGTATCATAGGAAAAGAAAAGAATTGAAAAAAGATGCTTGAGTAAGCCAATTAGCTAATAGCCAGTTGAGATGAGTGGATTTTCTTATCTAGCTTTGGTATTTTCTTTCTTATATGTGGTTCTATTCATTTTCATAAGTATGAAATAGAAATATGTATAAATATTTGATACCTAGCTTATTCTCTTGTTTGAAATTTATTTAAGTCAGACTATTGGTATTTTAAGGTTTATTCAGTATCAGTTTTGAAAAAAAATGCATAGCACGGCATGTCATGCAACGTAGAGCAGCCGGCACCTCCTTGCGATATAAGGTATCGGAATGCCCAGTGGGGCTTGGCAATGTATTGGTAGTGTATTTGAATGCCCAATGGGGCTTTATTTTAGCAGCATACATGCTCAGCAATATTAACATTCATCCATGTGCTGACTATTCAAGGTAGGGATGCACTAAGAGTAGTTTGCTATAGCAATCAGCATTATTTAGAAAAGAATTGATATATCACAATTTGATGGATTTGTTTTTATTCAGTAGATTCTATCAGCTTAGTAAATTGGTTTTAGCTTAGCAAAGCTTTCTTTTAGCAAAATGATGCATTTGTAAACTTATTCTTATCTAGCTTACTCATATTTGAAAGTATTTCAGCATTTTAATTCATATATTATGATAATAAATATTACAGCTATATCTTCCTATTTTCCATTGTTAGATTGTTTATTCACTCACTGAGACTTCCCCAAGTCTCCTCCCTCACCTTTGTTCTATTTTAGGAGTTGAGCAGTAGATGTTGCTTGTGAGGAGAAGGTATTCAGAGGTGTTTATGTATATGAGCTAAGTGTGATAATTTGTAAAAGGAGTATTGTTTTGGTGTTGTATTCATATTTAACATCAAAGTAGGGTGTTGTATATTTGGAGAGATTGTTAAGTATATTTTAAGTATGAATTATATATACAGAGTGTGGTGGATAAATGAAATTGTGAGTTTGGTTTATAAAAGGTTAGAAGTTAAATTATAATGCTCATGATTGATGAAATAATTGATCAAGATAATTGTTTGAGCAGGTTTAAGTGATATTGTAGTTTAGCTATAGCTTAGATTTTTCCTTAGCTCTTGTTTAAGGGTAAAGTACAACTCCTTACCTTTAGATAAGGATGGGGTGTGGCACCGTCACCCATAGCTAATTAGGGGTGGAGTGTTACACAACTATTGTAATAGATCTATAGAGTCCTTGACGTAATCTAAGACAATATTTAATTAGATTTAGTCAATTACTCTAATTAATTCTATTTCTTAATCTAATCTTAGGTCTAACCCAATTAATGGACCTAATTCACTCTAATCCATAAATCCATTTGTTATAATTTTTGTCTTAGGATTTGTTTGGTTGGAGTATAACAGATTATGGGATAATCTAATAATTCATAGGAATCATTAATCTGAAAAAATGATTGGGAAGGAAAATAACTTTTATTATATTTGATTGGTGAGAAAATTACTCTAGAAAATGACATCAAAAAATAATTATTATATTTGGTTGAAGATAATCCTATATGAAAATATGACAAAATTTACAAATATACTATTAAATATAAAATAATTTTTTAATACTAAAATAATATTGTCATCTTTAATTAGTTTTTATATGATGATTATAATTACATAACCATTTGCATAATACCATCTCCATCTTAATTTTTTTACGAAAGTTCTTTATTGAATAATTTTTTAATTAAGAATATTAGAATAAAATCAATGATTATATATGTGGCTTTATTGATGATATTTTTATCAAATATGGATTACCATCACTTGAGAATTTGCCAAATACCAATCCTCCATGGTATTTTTTTACCTTCTCTCTCCAAAAAATAAGCATGGGGTCCATCAATTTTTTTTACCATCTTTCTCTTTCACTTTTCATACCAAACATGGTAATCTGATATGAGAATCATCTTTTCATGCCAGATTATCCTCGACCAAATGGCTCCTTAGGAACTTTAATTCATAATCCTAGATCCTAATCAATAATCCTTAATTCTTAATTAAGTATTAGGTTGAGGGTCGGGATTTGATATTTTAAAAATAATTTTTATATTCATAAAATATTTTTATAATACGATTATATTCATTAAATGGGTTGACTCATTTTAAAAATTGGTTGGCTCATTTTATTAACATTAACCAGTTGCATATTTGATTCATAAATAAGATATGCACATAATATAAACAAAATCATGAATCTACTTTAAATCTAATCTAAATACATTCATGATCATATAAATTAAATTAAAATAATTTTAATTCTAATCATAAATTATCTAGATCATATCTAATATTTTATGATTAGGTTTTTGATCTGCATGAATAGGGACAATCTTTTAATTATAAAGGATAAATCTTATAGCAGGACAATCTTATAAGATCAATCTATGCAATCTAAATTTATTATTATTAGATTTAAATAATTTTAAATATATTAAATTATAAATCTATTTGGATCATATCTAACATATTTATGATTAATTTTAGATCTATACGAACTAGGATAATCTTTTCACTGTAAGGGTAAACCTTACAGCAAGACAATGGTTGGTGCAGAAAATAGTACCGATGCTGGAATTCACTAGAGCTAGGAAGATGAGGTCGCCAACAAGACCTGCAAGGCAAAGTTTAGACTGGAGGTGGGTGGCTCCGGTAGGATCCTCTAACGATCAAGTTAATTTTTTGGCCAATAAGATTGGATTACTCAAGAGAATTTTTTTAGAGTAGAGATCTTAGAGAAGAAGATGTATCTGGAGGATCCTTTTTATAGACAAAACTCATAACAAAAAAATAGCGACAGCCATAACAGAATGGTAGGCCATTTAGGTCATGTGAAGTTTGTTATAGAGAGTGGGCTATCATTTATCATGACTTGTCAGCAGTTGGATTTCATTTATTGGAGTTCGGATGAGAGGTTGAAGACGTCTATGCTTAGTAGTAGGTAGTCCATATTGGGGATAGAAAACTCGAAGTCAGGCTAGTTGGACTTAAAGGTCGGCCTTCAAGTAGCTAATAGTGGACTTATAATTGGATTTTGCTAAGACTTTGAAGAAGCTCGGCCAGGATAATAGAGATCCAAGATCGACTAGGAGCTGGGATGGGTGAATGTTAAAACTTTAGGCTTCTTGTTGATGTTGCTTTAATTGCTTTTAGAAGTTTACCTATCTTCAAGGTTGGCTTTAAGAAAAAGTTTGGACTTATATTGCTGGCGAAGTCCTTTCATTGACTCAGGTTCATCTAGTCAAGCTCCTTGGTGCGAGAGTGCCAGGATCTACTACTCATAGTGCAGAAAAGAGGAATTCAGCTATAGAGGAATTTGGCTGAAGAGAAATTCAGCTAGCTAGGGTCTCTATTTCTGAGATTGATGAGATCTGCCACCTATAGTGATGGAATTTTGCTAGAAGGAGTTTCACTATCTTCAAGGTCTACCACAAGGCAAGGTCGGGTTGTGCTAGGATTCTACATTGGGAGTCCTACTATCCATCTTGAGCTAAAGATCAGAAATAGTTGAACGAAGGATCCTTTCACTATTCAAGTTCATCCTGATGAAGTCCATCATGCCTTTGGTGAGTTCTATAGTCATTGGAAGAGAGCTAACGGTTGTAATTGAGAATGTCATCTGGCATACATGGGTTGAAGGTCAACTTCCTTGAATTGGGTTGGAGTAGGAGAATAGCTTGGTTGAAATTCGATCATAGTCATCATGACTCTAGGCAAAATCATACCGAGATCAAACGTCTTACTAGACTTCGGCAAGAGCCATTTTATCCCCAACACTTGTCCCCCTACTCTCGAGTTTGAAATTTGAATGAAGAGAGTACAAAATTATGAGTGTCGAAGTCCCTTCCCAGCTTCTCAATCTTGGGAGATGAAATGGTTTTGGCTTTTTTAATTAGCACCAAAGTTTCTTTAATATCAAGTGATTTCAAAAGACTTCAATATTTGAAATTCCCCCCGAAGTGGAGCTCAAGGTACAGTGCCATTAAAATCCTATCAGCTATTAGTCACAACCATGATGAGTGGGACACCTAGCAGGTGAGGATTGGATGGAGAGGATCTGCAATCATAACTACTTCTAAGCTTTCCTGACAATTTAAACTCCATCTTCTCCCTCGACTTCTTATTTTGGCTTGGGTCTTCTTCTTCCCTACTCCTCCGCCCTTCACTTCTTTCTAGATCGAGTGCCCTATTCTATCTTTCTTCATGATTTCACCGGCCATCAATGCCTCTTCCATTCACCTTCCATCTTGCCGATTGTTTTCTCAAAATCTCCAACCAACTCAAGTTAGTCTCCTAACTTTGTTTCAATATTTCCTTGCTTTTTTTCATTTCTCATTCTTTTGGTTTCTTTCGAAAAGTTTATTGTTTTTCCCTGGGTTTTTAAAAATTTTGTAGCCCATTTTTTTCTAATTTTAGGGGGTTTTCTCGATTAGTTTGATTTGAAATGTCTTCCGACATTTCTTGGTCGACCGATTCATGGTGCTCGTTTGTCCTGAACTCTTAAAACCCTATCCCTAGAGAAGGAGCCGACCCTAGGATAGCACCCCATCCGACCTTCATACCCAAGACCATTTCTTGTTCTCTACATTTTGAAGATCTTTCTCTAATCAGAATCCAGTACAGGGTCTCCTTAGAATATGAACTGGAGCTTTCTAGGCCGAGTAGCCAAGCTTGCACTCGTCCTTCGAGTTGCTTCTGTTTGTACATCAAAGCCCTTCGTGCTAGACTCTGACTTCCAATTTTTTCTTTTCTCATAGCTCTCTTTCAATTTCTAAATATTTTTTTCGCCTCTATGACCTCGAACTCATTAAGATTCATCATAGAATTCCTTTTCCTTTGCATCTCGATCGAGGTCCAACCTACCATTTCCTTGTTTTGCAATTATTTCACCTTCAAATATCATCCCACCACCAAAGATTGATGGTACCTATCTCTCTAGTTCGGCAAAAAGGGATTACTTAAGGATGCCCCTTCTTTCATTTATAACTGAAAGAGAAATTTTTTTTTATTTTCTATCCTTCTTTAGAATTAAGACAACCTCCTTGGGGGTACCTGAGAAATTCAGTCCATCGAGCTCTGGGGTTAGGTGAAGGAACTAGATCTAGGATTTCAGGGCTAGATCTTAAAACTTTTTTAAGATCAAACAATAGAAGACTAAAATTAATCAAAATTAATTTTAAATATCAGAGAATACCCTAGATCTAATATGATATTACATGCTTATGGCATAACAATAAATCAAAAATTAAACACAAGAAAGAAACTAAAACATGTTGATCACATCAACATGCATCTACACTACATCTAATATAGGTATGTAAAATAGATTAGATCTATTACCTATGCAAGTTAGATGTTCTAACTTACTAATCTAGATTTGAGGATGATGTTGCAAGCTGCACACATGTCCGACCTCTAAGAGTCGTCCACATGAGCCCACGAATCATGATTAGAAGTTCTGATGCACAAAATCAGCCAAGTATGCTAGTACTGTACTGATCCTTCTTTGATGATCGATCTGGTGCTTTCTTCTTTTGAATTTAGACTCTTTCAAAGATGAGAGGAAGGAGGAAAGATTATAGATCTGAGACACTCTAAAATAATCTTAAAAGGAGGAGAAAGAGAGATGAACAAGACAACCCTAAAAGAAGACCTTCTTCTTCTTCTCTATTCTCTCACCTAGACACCTAGTTTAGTGCCTATGAAATCCCCATGCTCTAATACTTTTTCTTCCTGATTTTTGCACACCCCAAAGGTCTCTCAATGTTCTAGAACATCTCCAAAAATTAATCCAAAATTCATCCTATATAGAGAGATATAGAGGAGTCCTTGATGGGTCAAACTCCTAGATTAGGAAAGACCAAAATAAGCAACTAGTTTGGGCGCCCAACACTTGGGCGCCTCCTCCTAAGTTTTAGGCACAGACCACCTAAAATTTTTACACAAAATTCCTCCCTTTCCACCAAAGAAAAGAAGAGAAATAAGGGAGAGGAGGGTGCCATGCATGAGAGGAGTTTTTATTTCCTAAAACTCCATCCAAGGAAAAATTCAAATCATATTCAAATTTCCTACTTTGACCTGGTCCACAACAAATTACTATATGAGAAAGAGAGGGAGAGAAGGGACATATGTGAGATACCTAGGAGAGGGGGTTTTTGTCACAAAAAATAGAGAGAATGGGCGTGGGGCCATTGGGACTAAGGTGGCGCAAGGAGGAAAGTTCCTAGTTTCACTAAGATTCTTATTTTGACCTGGTCAAACATGGTTTCTCAAACCAAGTTAAATCAAAATTAATTCAACTCAATTAAATTAGTTCTTAAACTAATTAAAAATTTATTTAAATGAGATTAAATTAAATTTAATTTTAATTTAATTTCTATTTAAATTAGAAAATTGGATTGACCCAAGTCCTAGTTGAACTGGGACTAGTTCTTTCTTGCACTTGGCTTATCCAATAAACTAATTAGACTTGATCCAATCAAGTCCAAACTAAATCTAATTAAATTATATTTAATTAGACTTAATCTCTATCCTTTTGCTTAATCAAATTAAATTAATTAGCAATCTAATTGCTAATCGATCCTCCTGCAATACTTGTACTAGGTTAAACATCAATCGTATTGATCGTTTAACTTTAGAACGATTCTTAATCATTGATCAATTATCCGATCAAATCATGAACTTTAATGTGTGTGACCTCATAGGTCTGAACTTAATTCAGTAGCATAGAAATAAATTTCTATACCAATCAAAGTAACCATCTAGCAATGGTACTCAATGGTCGGATAGGTCAAATATGTAGAACAACATCCTTAGAACCCATGTAGATATAGTTTTCATATAATTCATCCTCTTGATCAAAATGCTTATAGGACATCTCAAAATTTAACTATCAACTCTAATCAGACTGTCCACATTGTATTTCAAAATACCAAATCTATCTTATGGATTATCCTGGCCAAGGTTTTGCTATATTTGAAATATAGTAATACATTCTTCTCCAACTCTTGGAGTGGTCAATTCCATCTTGATCACACACCAATTTTGCAAGTACTTACTGTGCTCAAAAGCCTTCTATTACTGAATTAAAAATTTAGTTAGTTAGATACCAAAGCACAGTGAGTTGTTTGTAAGTCACTGAGGTAATTTCAGGTCTAAAGGATACTTATATCTATATCCCATCAGAGATATTCTCGACAGCAGAATGCTCTGAAGTTGGTCACGTTCAATAATGATGTATCCTTATATCTCATTTGTATGCTATACCTGTATCTCCATACTTCTTGATTAAGAGAACAACCAACCTATATGGCATACAGCAATCTATGCTCGATAGATGTTGTAGTCCTTATTAATAGCCTATCATTTGATCGTGAACAGTTTTAAGGACTAATTGATAAATTCTCTCTTTATCGAACCTAAATAGTTCTAAGAACTTCATCATAATGATGGAGTTCATTAGAAGATGAAAACTTATGATGAAAATATCAAAAATATATTTTATTAATTAATAAATTAATTATAATTATAATATAGCTCAACCATCAATAGGCTGACGATTGACTTTGGAATACATTTCTCAACATTAGGAAGAGAAGACCTCGATTTAGTTAGCAAACTAAGAAACTATTGAGCTCCTCCACTATCTGAATTGCTTGAAGATCAGACTTTATTTAATCTCAGCTTAAGTCTCCTTAATCTAGCAAGTATACATTCATATCTTGTTAGTTATGCTTTGTCCTTTCTTCTGACTTTAGTTTTCTTGCTACTACAGAGATGACTGTGAAAGAAATGAAGCGGTTGTCTCAGAAACTTTAGGCTCACAAAAGAAAGGGCAACACACCTAGAGAGTCGTCTAAAACGGCGAAGGTCGGCGACCCAAGTTTGTCTGTCCTAGCCTAAACTACTTCTACTACTGAGGTCGTGGCTCCTCCAACATTCTCGGGTCCACCCACCAAGGTCCTAGTCCCTGCACCTCCTGTCGAGAAGAAAAAGAAGGTGGAGAAGAAAAAGAAGATGTTGCTCGCCAAAAAAGCTCGACAGCAAAATAATTCTAAAGGGTCTAATGGCGATGATACTGATGGAGAAAAATCTCCCTTTGATGATCAGAGGATCATCAAATCTTTGATTGATGGATGCACATTGCTAGAAGTTGTGGACAGGATCATCCAAACTGACCTTAAGTAGTGAACATGGGATTCTCTCAGGGTTTTCCTCGAGGTAACTATCTTATCTCTCTTTTTTAAACTTGTTTATGTGTTCTTCCATGGGCACAACTAACTTTATCATTTACAGATGGGTCACTAATTGATCGTCAACATTAAGATAATTAATCTTCAAAGGACTGAAACTTTGGAGGCAGTGATGAATCCATAAGGAGTACAAGGCCGAGGTCGACCATCTATTGAAGGAGAAATCCACCGAGATCGGGTGCCTTCAGGAGGTGGCCCAAAATGCTAAACAAACTTTAGTGAAGGTGAAGGACGAGCTAGCCCTAGGGACAAAGAGGAGGGAGAAAGTGGAGGCTGAGATTGCTGAGAAGGAGAGGCAAATCTCCAAGGTCAAAGAGCTAGCTATTTTGGATTTCAAGGCCTCCAAAGAACAAGAAGATATAAAGATTGATTTTTTCAAGGAAGCCTTCATCAGAGGTTTTGAGCTCTACCAGAAGAAAGTGATTGAAAAATTTTTCAAGTTGGATCTCAGCTTCCTAGCGGGAGAGTCTTCTAATGAGGAGGCCAAACCCTCAACCACTAGCATCGATCTTCCAACCAAACTTGCTGTTGTGACCTTCGAACCTATAGAGGATGTGCTAACCTTGTCCGCTGCCCCACCTCCGGAGGTTGGAGATTTTTGATGATTGTACTTTTTTTCCTACTTTTTCATGTACTCAAACATTTCATTTAATGAAAGTAAATTTCTTTTTTAGCATACCTTCATGTTGTGATATATTTATGCATTAAATGCAGTCTCCAATTAAAGTAGAACCTTTGCCTCAAGGTATCCCTTTGAAGGCTCATATCAAAAATTTGGAGAAAGAAATTCATCAAGTTAAGAAGAAATTGAAGAAAACTGAAGATGAACTCTAAAAATCTAAAAAGAACTATGCTGAAGCCGTCACTAAGATAAACCATCTCTATCAGTCATCCAAGCAATTCTTCAAGGACAACACCACCGAAAAGTATCATCTAGCTAAGGAACTAGAATGGGCGAGGAAACTCACCAACAAAAAAGCCTGGAACTCAACCGCCAGAGTTTGTTATCTTGAGGCTAAACATCACGAAGTAAAAGAGAAGATCGATCAGATGGAGAAGGGCTCAGCTTGGGTTTAGGGTTAGGTAGAGTACGGCTGGAATTGGTCAAATAAATTCTCCTATCTCCAAAAGTAGCTGCAGGATGCTGAAAGGTCATACGAAAGCTACCAAATTGACTGGTGTGGATAGATTGACGAGTACAAGAAGAAGCTTAAAATGGCGAATGTCGAGGTGATGTGGCTTCAAAAATAGTTAGCTGACAGAATCCAAACCGACTAGAGTGGGAATCTAAAAGAAGTCACATCTCTAAAGAGGACCCTCAAAGATCTTTCAGAGTGTTACAAGAAGAACAAGGCCAAACTTCTTCAGCTCAAAATCCAAATAGCCTATAATAAGAATGCGGTGAAGGATGCTGAGGCCGAATCCATGGTTTTGAGGAATAGATTGAGGGAGGTCGAAGAAGACTCCCGTAGGTTTGAGAAATTGCTGAGGGAGAGTTTAGTAGTGAGGTGGGAAATCGAGGAGAAGATGAATGACTTGAAGCTCTCTCTTGTAATGGTTGGAGCTGGCAGTCCAAAGTCCTACTCTAAGTAGGACTTCATCTTTTTTCTCTCTCTTTTTTTATGATCGGCCCTGAGGATCTCTGCTTGTAATGATCTTCATTTCAATGAAATGATATTCTTTTGCTTCTTTACTGTCTTGTCCTAATTCAATATTTATTGAGTTCCTTATTCTTGTGCTGCTGTTGAAGGTGGTGTTGTTTTGCAATGATGTTCTTTATTTGTCACTTTATAGGTCTGTCCCCCTTTCTGGTGAATAGGAGCCTTTGGATTTGGTTTGGAAGTTACCTTTCTCCTATTTTTGAAATTAGGGTCTTCATATCCATCGTGAGGGTCTTTATTCACATCAAGATGAGGTCTTCCTCCTATTCCTGATGTGATTAGTTTTTGTCCTTATTATGATAAGGTTATCCTCCTATCTTTAACAACTGGAGGCCTTCTCCCATGTTAGGATGAGATTAACCTCCTATCTTAAATAATCAGAGGCCTTCATGGTTAACCTTCTATCTTAAATAACCGAAGGCCTTCACCCTCGCTTGGGTGAGGTTAACCTCCTATCTTAAATAACTGGAGGCCTTCACTTGAAAGAGGTTAACCTCACTTGGATGAGATTAACCTCCTATCTTAAATAATTGAAGGCCTTCACTCTTATTTAGATGAGGTTAATCTCCTGTCTTAAATAACCGGAGACCTTTCACTTTCTTTAGGAACAAAGTTCGGTTGAGTAATTTTCTATCACCATATAATTTTGCACCAAAGATAGAAGTTAAAATAAGAAAATTTTTTTGAAGTCATTGATAATATATTCATAAATTTTCTAAATTTCAAGATCGCAGGAGTATAGCCCCTTCGAGTTCCTTCAGGTAATAAGTTTTCAGTTAGATGAATTCTACAATCTCATAGGGGCCTTCCCAGTTTGGGATGAGCTTGCTTTGATTTTATAGTTGTAAGATGTCTACTTGTCGCAATACCAGATCTCCAATTTTGAAGATTTTACCTCTAACTCTGGAGTTATAGTACCGAGCCACTTTTTATCTATAAGCTGCCATTCAAATTTAAGCCTTCTCTTACTTTTCTTCTAAAAGATCGAGGTTGGCTCTAAGATCTTGCATATTACTCTATTCATTGAAGCATTCAACTCGCATTGATGGAAGTCCAAGCTCAACTAGAATGACTACTTCTTTTTTGAAAGCCAAAGTAAATAGAGTTTTTCTAGTTCGTAACCTCTGAGTGGTTCTATAAGCCTAGAGCACATGATAGAGTTCGTCCATCCATGTTTCTTTTGCTCTTTCAAGCCTTGCTTTTATCTCTTAGAGCAGAGTTCTATTGGTTATCTTAGCCTCACTATTTGCTTGAGGATGAGCTATAGATATAAAATGATGGGAGTGTTAGATATATGTGCCCTAGAAGCCAGAATTGGCTGACACTTGTAATACACTTCTAGGGGCAAAATTATAATTTTGACTATAATTAATAAAATGGGTTATTTTCTATCACACCTATGTATTTAGTGTCTGTGATACATCCTTTGAGTTAATGGTAATGATAATTCATATTTTCAAGAGTTGAAAATTTAAGACATGAATAATCATTATTAACTCATAAACAGCTCCCGACCATAGGATCATCACGAGGATGGTGATTGATCCGGAAGGTTGGTGTACGATCGCTTCTCTTTAGTAGATGAGTCTTGAGTCTACGGTGTGGAGACACCAGAGCGAGAGTACAGGTACTCGTTAGAGAACGAGGGCACTGAGCGTGACCACCTCGAGTAGTCATTAGGAAGTCTACCTTCTCGTCAATGACTGACTCGATGCTGCAGTAGTGTGTCTGGTTCTTTGACCTGAGATGCATCGGCAGTTCACCTTGAGGGTGTTATAGTTTGACTACACCATTACTCGGTCTCCTAGCCATATGGAACCCTGAGGTGTATGTTGGCTATAGCATGTTCATTGTAGGAACTGGATTGCATCAAGATGGAATCTATCTACCTCGGTGGTAGAGGAGTAGCCCTATGATGATCATGAGAATCAAGTCCAGAAATCCATGGCCATGGTAAAGTGAAATAATAGAAAGAGTTTCTATTTAGATTTTCACATTGGACTCGAATCGAATGATTACATCATATGACAGAGACTAGGGTTTGATGAGTTCACCTTAACCCTAATCTGATCGGGGCTCAAGATAGAAGAACTTAATCACACAGGTAGCTGCACCAAGAGGTTCGCATTCAGCTCTGATGGGTTGCCACCATATACTGCTAGGTGTCACTGGTGGATTTTGGGAGCAATTAGAATGATTTAGATGATCGATCATTCTAGCTGTTCGAATCAGAAGAGTTCTGATCCATCGAAAGGAGTTTCGATGATGTCTATGATAGAGATCATGACATATCCCATTACCATACAGAACTGAACCTAACTGGGTCACACAAACAAGGGTTTGAATTGGTGATCATCAATTGAACTGATCTAGTTCAATTGATCTGATGAATGAGATTCAATTAGGTTCAAGAAAATCGTGCTAGCACTCGATTGAACCTAACGTTCTTCTTTTACTATCACAAATAAGTTGTCCTGACTGAGCCAAAGGAGTTTGTGCTCAATCAGAGGCCTTCATATGGTCTGACTGGAGGTTGTCCAAGTCAGAATAGGTTGTCTTATTTGTAAGACATTACCTGCCATTTTTGGTCACCTGCCATTTCTTGTTCTTTGACTTTGGTCAAAAGTCTACCTTTGACTGGTCAAACATTGACCATTGACCCTTTGACTTTTGACCACATGTCATGCACCTATTGGAGAGCTGGTGGGGGCCTGTCCCCTTGCCAGAACCTGGCAAGGAGAAGGGCGCACGCCAAGGGTGGCGTGAGCCCAAGTAGGAGGCGCCTAGGAGTCCTTGTTGGACAAGGACTCCACCTCCCTTTTGGATTCCAATCAGAGTTCTACTAAGAATCCAGTTTGACTGGTCTTAGACGCCCTCTAAGGAGGAATCCAGGGGTCTCTATTCCAACCAATCAGATTTAGATCTGATTTCACAAAGGGTTGTGATTGGTTGAGAGGAAGAGGAGTTGGATCACAAGAGGTCTATAAATAAGACCCTGCGCCCAACCCTAATTCCAAGTGAAGAGTGAATGCTATTAGACACGCCCCAAGGCTGCCTCTCCCCTCCTTCTCCATGCCATAGTCTCTTCTCCCCTTGCTCTCCACGTCCAAAAGTGTTTTGGATTTAGGTTGGTGCGATTCAGATCAAGGAAAGGCGATCAAAATCAAGAAGGCTGCGCTGCTGCAAAAGGACGACTGCAGATCTTCAAAAGAGTTTTGAAGATCCTCCAGATCAGATCCAGATCTAATTTTTGGAGGTGTGATAGAGAAGAAGAGGTTCTCTAGATCCAACCCAAGTGGATACCGGTAGAGGCCAGGCGCTTGCGTGGCTTAGATCCAGAACCTTCCGCTGCAATCAGGATCATCTACAGGGTAATAGGATTACCCAAATCAGGTAAATTGAATTTGATTTAATTTATCTTATTTTATTTTATTTATTAAAATAATAAGAATCAGATCTGAAATATATCAAGATCTGATTGAGATCAAGAAAAAATTTTTGAAATATATCTCTTGATCTAATCAGATCTGGATGAACCTGGACCGGGAAATCAGGATTTCCCTTCAGGGAGATATTCAGATCTTTGCAAAACTCAACAAATTTTGCTCCTACAAATTGATGCCCATTATCAGTAATGAGAGTACGAGGTAGGCCAAATCTACATATGATAGACTTTCAGACAAAGTTCTGCACCTTGGCTTTAGTAATTTTGGCTAGAGGTTCGATCTCAATCCACTTGATAAAATAATCCACTACCAATAAAAGAAACTTTCTCTATCCTGACGTCATTGGAAATGGCCTGAGTCTGTCCATCCCTCACTACACAAATGTATTAGATATGTGTGCCCTAGAAGCCAGAATTGGCTGACACATATTGTACACTTCTAAGGGCAAAATTATAATTTTGACTATAAATAATAAAATGAGTTATTTTCAATCATAATGTATATTTAGTGTCTGTGATACATATTAGATATATGTGCCCTAAAAGTCAGAATTGGCTGACACTTTAATACACTTCTAGGGGTAAAATTATAATTTTGACTAATATCAATAAAATGGATTATTTTCTATCACATATGTGTATTTAGTATTTGTGATACATCCTTTGAGTTAATGGTAATGATAATTCATATTTTCAAGAGTTAAAATTTTAATACATGAATAATCATTATAACTCATAAAATGCTCCCGACCATAGGATCATCACGAGGATGGTGATTGATCTAGAAGGTTGGTGTACAATCGCTTCTCTTTAGGAGATGAGTCTTGAGTCTACGGTGTGGAGACACTGGAGCAAGAGTACAGGTACTCGTTAGAGAACGAGGGCGCTGAGCGTGACCATCTCGAGTAGTCATTAGGGAGTCTACCTTCTCGTCAATGACTGACGCCATGCTACAGTAGTGTGTCTGGTTCTTTAATCTGAGATATATCGACAGTTTATCTTGAGGGTGTTATAGTTTGACTATACCATTACTCGATCTCCTAGCCATACGGAACCCTGAGGTATATGTTGGCTATAGCATGTTCATTGTAGGAATTGGATAGCATCATGATGGAATCTATCTACCTCGGTGGTAGAGGAGCAGCCCTATGATGATCATGAGAATCAAGTTCAGAAGTCCATGACCATGGTAGAGTGAAATAATAGAAAGAGTTTCTATTTAGATTTTCATATTGGACTTAAAATCGAATGATTACATCATATGATAGAGACTAGGGTTTGACGAGTTCACCTTAACCCTAATCTGATCGGGGCTTAAGATAGAGGAACTTAATCACACAGGTAGCTACACCAAGAGATTTGCATTCAGCTCTGATGGGTTGCCACCATATACTGCTAGGTGTCACTAGTGGATTTTGGAAGCAATTAGAATGATTTAGATGATCGATCATTCTAGCTGTTCGAATCAGAAGAGTTCTGATCCATCAAAAGGAGTTTCGATGATGTCGATGATAGAGATCATAACATATCTCATTACTGTACAGAACTGAATCTAACAGGGTCACACAAACAAGGGTTTGAATCTGGTGATCATCAATTGAACTGATCCAGTTTAATTGATCTGAATAAGATTCAATTAGGTTTAAGGAAATCGTGCTAGCACTCGATTGAACCTAACGTTCTTCTTTTACTATCATAAATAGTTGTCCTGACTGAGCCAAAGGAGTTTGTGCTCATTTAGAGGCCTTCACTTTGTCTGATTGGAGCTTGTCCAAGTCAAAAAAGATTGTCTTATTTTGTAAGACATTATCTGCCACTTTTGATCACCTGCCATTTTTCGTCCTTTGACTTTGGTCAAAAGTTGACCTTTGACTAGTCAAATGTTGACCATTGATACTTTGACTTTTGTCCATGTGTCACACACCTATTAGAGAGCTGGTGGGGGCCTGTCCCCCTGCCAGAACCTAGCAAGGAGGAGGGCACATGCCTACGCACGTCATCTTAGGGGTGCACCCAAGCTGGAGGCGCCCAGGAGTCCCTATTGGATAGGGACTCCATCTCCTTTTTGGATTCTGATTAGAGTTCTCCCAAGAACCAACTTTGATTGGTCTTAGGTGCCCTTTAAAGAGAAATCCAGGGGACTCTATTTTCACCAATCAAATTTAGATCTAATTTCACAAAGAGTTGTGATTGATTGGGAAGAAGAGGAGTTGGATCACGCTTAGTCTATAAATAAGACCCTGCGCCCAACTCAAAGAGCATAACAATTCTCTACACCCCAAGGCTGCTTCTCCCCTCTTCCTCCATGCCAAACCCACCTTCTCCCTCTCCTCTCCACGTCCAAAAGGAGTTTTGGATCTTGGTTGGTGCGATCCAGATGAGAGAAAGGCGACTGAAAGCTAGAAGGCTGCGCTGTTGCAAAGGACAACTATTGATCTTCAAAAAAAGTTTTGAAGATCCTCCAGATCAGATCTAGATTTTATTTTTGAAGACGTGATAGAGAAGAAGAGGATCTCCAGATTCAGCCTGAGTGGATACCAGTAGAGGCCAGGCACTTGCATGGCTCGATCCAGAACCTTCCACTGCTTACAAGATCATGAACGGATAATAGGATTACCCACTTCAAGGTAAATTAAATTTGATTTAATTTATTTAATTTTATTTTAATTATTAAAATAATAAGAATTAGATCTAAAATATTCCAGATCTAATCTAGATCAAAGAGAAAAAATTTTGAAATATATCTCTTGATCTGATCAGATCTGAACGAACCTGGTTCGAAAAATCAGGATTTTTCTTCAATACATTCCTTGAGTTAATGGTAATGATAATTCTTATTTTTAAAAGTTAAAAAATTAAGACATGAATTTTCGTTATTAACTCATAAAATGCTCCCGATCATAGGATCATCATGAGGATGGTGATTGATCCGGAAGGTTAGTGTGCAATTGCTTTTTTATAGTAGATGAGTCTTGAGTCTATGGTGTAGAGACACCAGAGCGAGAGTACAGGTACTTGTTAGAGAACGAGGGCACTGAGCATGACCACCTCGAGCAGTCATAAGAAAGTCTACCTTCTCATCGATGACTGGTTCGAAGCTGTAGTGGTGTGTCTGGTTCTTTGACCTGAGATGCATTGGTAGTTTATCTTGAGGATGTTATAGTTTGACTACACCATGACTCAATCTTCTAGCCATTCGAAATTCTGAGGTGCATGTTAGCTATAGCATGTTCATTGTAGGAATTGGATTGCACCAAGAGGAAATCTATCTACCTCGTTAGATGAGGAGCAGTCCTATGATGATCATGAAAATCAAGTCCATAAGCCCATGGCCATGGCAGAGTGAAATAATAGAAAGAGTTTCTATTAAAATTTTCATATCGGACTTGAATCAAATGATTAAATCATATGACAGAAATTAGGGTTTGACGAGTTCACCTTAATCCTAATCTGATCGGGGCTCAAGATAAAAGAACTTAATCACATATATAACTGCACTAAGAGATTCATTTTTAGTTTTGATGGGTTGCTACCATATACTGCTAGGTGTCACTGATAGATTTTAGGAGCAATTAGAATGATTTGAATGATCGATCATTCTAGTTGTCTGAATTAGAAAAGTTCTGATCCATCGAAAGATGTTTTGATTATGTCGATGATAAAGATCATGACATATCCCATTATCATATAAAACTGAACCTAACTAGATCACACAAATAAGAGTTTGGATCTGAATATCATCAATTGGACTAGCTCAATTCAATTGATTTGAATTAGATTCAATTAGGTTCAAAGAAATCATGCTAGCACACGATTGAGCCTAATGTTCTCCTTCTACAATCATCAAAAGTTGTATCGACTAAGCCAAATATGTTTGAGCTCACTCAAATATCTTTACTTGATCTGACTGGAGCTTGTCTAGGTTAGAAAAGGGTTGTCTTAATTTATGAGATAAATTTAATATAATACCTATCATTTTTCGTCATCTGCTAATTCTTGTCTTTTGACTTTGGTCAAACATTGACCTTTGACACTTAGACATCTGCCCATGTGTCTTGCACCCATAGGAGAGCAGATAGGGGCTTGTCCCCTTGCTAGAAAAAAAAAAGGAGGGGGCACATGCCTAGGGAGGTGTGCGCCCAAGGATAGGGATGCTTGGAGTCCCATACAGATGGGACTCTAGGTTGCTTCTTGGAATCAAACTAGGTGGCACCAAGGACTCTACTTTTACTAGTCTTGATGCCACCTAAGGATGTTAGAGAGGGGCTCTCATCTGATTGAATCAGGTGATGTCATCCCATCAATCAGATTTAGATCTGATTGCATGAAGAGACGTGATTGGTAGGGATGATGTGGCACTACATGGCACAATAAGGTCTATACAAACCCTGTCTGCACCTAGCTTTAAAGAACCTCTCCCTATGCCCATGCCACATTGCTCTCTCCCTCTCTCTTCCATGCCTTCCTCAGATCCTCTCTCTCCTCTCCATGTCCAAGGCTTTGGGCTCAAGTTTGGTGCAATCCAGGCAAGAGAAAGGCGACTTGAAAGAAAAAAGGCAACACTGTTGCAAGAGATGACATCAAATTTTCAAAAGTTATTTTGAAGACCTTCAAGATCATATCTAAATTTGATCTTTGAAGGATAGATCAAGAAGAAGGAAATATCTAGATCATGCTCGAGTGGATACTGATAGAGGCCAAATGATTGCATGGTTGCATCTAGAATCTCAGACAATCAGTAGGATCATCATAGGGTAGTTAGATTACCCAAGAATAAGGTATAAATTAAATTTGATTTAATTTTATTTTATTTTTTTTTTAGATCTATCAAATTAGATCTGAAAAGTATCAGATTTGATTTAGGTCTAAGAAATTTTTTTTTAAAATATTCCTCTTGATCAAATTAGATCTGAACGAATCTAATCTGAAAAATAGATTTTTTCCTTCAAAATGGCCATGGAGCACTCAAAGGTATGAGCTGAGAAGCCAGTAGTCTTTGAATATTGGCCTTTTCTTGACATCGATCATATCTTTTCATGTAATCAATGACATCCTGTTGCATAGTTGGCCAATAATATCCTTATTGAAGCAGTTTGTAAGATAGAGATCTGGCTCCTAGATGGTTTCTATATATTCCTTCATAAACTTTCTTTCATATATAATCAGCTTCAAAAGGTCCAAGACATTTGATGAGTGGCAAGAAATACAACCTCTTATACAATTTATTTTCATATAAAACATGATGGGAGGTCTGGTTTCTCAACTTTCGAGCTTCTTTAGGATCTCAGGAGAGAATACCATCTTTGAGATACAAGATTAGTGGGTCGATCCAGCTGGGCTCATGGTCAACCTGCATTACTATTTGGGGTTCTTTCAAACTTGGATATTGCAAAACTTCGAAGAAGACCTCCCTTGGTAATTCACTTGGTACCAAGGTAGCCAATTTGGATAGGAGGTCGGCCATAGTATTCTCTACTCTTGAAATTTGCTAAATGTCAAAGCTGCTAAAGGCCAAGGTCAAATTTCCAATTTTTTCTAAGTACTTCTTCATGCTTTTCTTTCGAGCTTCATAATTATCATTAATTTATCCCACCACTAATTTAGAATCATTATAGACTTTCACATGGTCTGCTTCTAATTTCTTTGTTATTTTCAATTCAGCAATCAAGGCTTCATATTTTGCTCCATTATTTGTTATGGGAAACTCAAAATATAGTGCATACTCAACAATGACTTCTTTCAGATTGATAAGAATCAAGCCTATGCCCGCTCCAGAAGCGTTGGATGAACCATCAATATATAAGGCCCAGAAGTCTTCAGGAAGATCTATTCTTTCTTCAAGGGGGTTCGGCTGTAGATTGGGAGTACAAATTTCTTGCTGCTTGGTTCAACTAGATTCGAGATAGTGCATTCTACTATGAAGTCAGCCAATATCTGAGCTTTAATAGATGATGGAGGTTGGAACTTGATATCAAATTTAGTGAGCTTAATCTCCCACTTTGCTATTCTTCCAGAGGTGTCAGACCAATGAAGAACTGCTTTGATGGATTGATCAGTAAGAAGTGTGACCGTATGCCCTTGAAAATAAGGTCAAAGCTTCCTAGCTGCAATTAATAAAGCATAGGTTAGCTTTTTCAATCTTTTATACCTTGTTTTTGCATCCCTCAGAACTCAACTTATGTAGTAGATTGGCTTCTAAATTTTTACCTCTTTTCAGATCAGAACAGCTCCAATAGTTATAGGAGATACCGTCAGGTACAACAATAATTCTTAACTAGGTTCATATTTAGCAAGAAGAGGAGGTAAGCTAAGATAATTCTTCAATTCTTCAAAGGCTTGTTGACATTCAGGAGTCCAACAGAAGTTCTTTGACTGCTTAAGCACTTGGAAGAAGGACATGCAATGCTCGACCGACATTGAAATGAAGTGATTCAGGACTATAATTTTCTCTGTCAGGCATTGAACCTCTTTTATTATTTTTATATAGTTATTTCTTAAATGGCTCTAATCTTCACAAGATTTGCTTCGATTCCATGCCTTGACACCATGAATCTCAGAAACTTTCCCAAGATTACTCTGAAGGTGCATTTGATGGGATTCAACTTTATTTTATACTTTTAAAGTGTATTAAATATCTCTTCTAGGTCGGCAATACGATTTATTGAAGATTGTCTCTTAACAAGCATGTTATCCACATAAACCTCCATATTACGATCGACCTACTCCTTGAAAATCTTATTCACCAAACGCGATAAGTCACACCTACATTTTTTAGTACAAAGGACATAATCCTGTAATAGTAAAGACCATGATCAATAATAAAAGTAGTTTTCTTCTCGTCTTTTGGTGCCATCTAGATTTGGTTATAGCTGAAAAAGGCATCCATGAAGGTGAGAAGCTCATGGCCTAAAGTTACATCCACCAGTTGATCAATTCTGAACAGAGGGTAGCTATCCTTTGAATAGGCCTTATTCAGATCCATAAAGTCTATATACATCCTCCACTTACCATTCACCTCCTTAACGAGGACTACATTTGCAATCCAATCCAGATAGGATACTTCTTGAATGAACTTGGCCTTGAGAAGCTTGTCAACCTCATCTGCAATGGCCCTTTGCCGCTCTAGTGCAAAGCTGCACTTCTTTTGTTTCACTGGCCGATGTTTGAGATCTACACCAAGGCAATGTTCTATTACTTCAATATCGATCTCAGGCATATCTACAGGTACCCAAGCAAAGACGTCGGCATTCCTCCACAAGAAGGCAATGAGCTACTTTTTGACTTCTTCTCTCAGGTTGGAGCCAATTTGAATAGTATGATCTTTATTTCCATCATTTAGAGAAATTGCAACAAGATTATCGATTGGTTCTTCCTGCTCTTCAATCAAGTCATCGCGGGCATCTGGTCCATCTACTGGATAAGGCTCTATTTATTTTCCTCCTTGTAAGGCAATGGTGTAGTAGTGCCATGCCAGAGCTTGATCTCCTCTAACTTCTCCAATCCATGTTTTGTCGAAAACTTCATCTTTAAATAGTAATTTGAGACCACGACCTAAAGTGCATTCAAATCAGATCAGCCAAGAATTGCATTATAGGCGGAGGAAGCTTTTACTATAAAAAAATCAACTTAGGCCTTGGACTGCTTTGCGTACTGACCTACCATGACTGACAAGGTGATTATTTCTTCAACCAGCATAGCATCATCGGTAAATCCAACCAAAAGAGAATTCATAGGCCTCAGACAACTATCAGGTATAGATATTTTAAAGAAAGCATCATAAAATAAAATATCAGCAGATGCGAAAATTGAATCTTCGGTTCATCTTCTTCATTAAAAGTGATGGATTCTTCAGTCTTCTACCTCTTTATTGGCTCTGCTAGTCTACTGGTCTCTCCCTGTCGATGTCCCCCAACAATGGTGCTAATGATTTCGAGTGAAGGTCGATCTTCTTGTGGCTCATCCCTCCAAGGTGGTTTAGGTTATGGCAGGGCTCTTGGCCTATCTTTCCTTCTTTCTGGCCATCATCGTAAAAATCAATCCAGCTAGCCTCTTTTGATTAGCTCCTCAATCTCACCTGGGAGCTGAATGCAGTCTTCACTATCATGATCATGATGGTAGAGGCAATACTTGTTGGGGTTGCGCTTGGCTACATGAGTCTGCATTTTCTTCGACCTCAACAACTGCTCTTTGATCTCCATCAGCACTTGGATCTTCGGAGCATTCAAGAGAGAGTAGTTATGAAATCTTCTAGGAAGTGAGTTCCACCACACTCTCCGATCTAGACTTCTCGATCGATAAGCTCCAAGTGGAGTTCAGGCTCATCTGCGCTTAGAAGGAGTTCTAGAGCATGGTCAAGCTTTACTTAGCTTCTCAACAATGGCGGGCTTGCTAGATTCGCCTGCCTATCACTCTTCTATGGCTTCATCATCTTTCAATTTGAAGGCCTCCTCTGCTCGAGCATAGCTTTCAGCCTGAGCCAACATGTTGGCAAAGTTTTGGGGGTACTTCTTTTTCAGAATAAAGAGAAGATCATTCTTCTAGAGGCCATCCTTCAATGTAGCCATTGCAATAGAGTGGTCCAAATTTCAGACCTCTAAACCAGTGGCATTAAACCAACTAACATAAGCTTGGATGGACTCCCCTTTCTTCTACTTGATATGAATGAGGGAGTCTGAATCTCATCTCTAGCACTGACTACTAATAAAATGAGCTACAAACTGATGGCTTAGCTAATCAAAAGAATAAATGGTACCTAGTTCAAGGCCTAAATATCAATTTCTTGCTGCTCCCTTCAAAGTAAAGGAGAAGGCTTGTCATAGAATGACGTCAGGTGCACCATAGAGAAGCATCATAGTCCTGAAGGCTTCAAGATGGTCGGCAAGGTTTGGGGTCCTGTCATAACTTTCAAATTAAGGGAGTTTGAAGTTTGGAAGGATGGGCTCCTGCATGATCTGGGTGGAGAATGAAGGGTCGGTGCAGATGTCATCATTGCAAGCTGGGGCCACATAGCAGAGTTCTTCAATTTGTCGATCTATTTTTAAAAAGCTTCTAATCGAGAATATCATCTCGATCATGAATCTCAAAGGATGACTAGCTGAAGGGGGTAGAGATTTTCTAGGGGTTGAATTATGGTCAGAACAGGAACTCTCTGCTCTCTTCTTCCTCTTTCCAAGGGTCTTCGACCGACTTGCCCAAGTGGGCCTTCCTTATGTTAGATCTCGGTGCTTCGATGAGGATCTTTCTGGCTAAACTACTGTTGAAAGCTACTGCATGGCCTGCACTGCTTTAGTGATGCTCCTATCCTACTGCACCAATAGGTTAAACTACTCTAAATCTACTATAGCTGCTGATAGAGATTGAGGTGCCAGCAATAAGGTCAGAGTAGGCTGATCTAGATAAGATTTGATAGTAGAGGTAATAGATTGTTTGGTCGAAGCTTTCTTAGGCAGTATTTTGTTAGAACAAGAAGAGATCAGAAGAAGATAAAGCAAAAGTGAGAAAGAAGATGAACTCGACTTGGTACTCCTTTAAGAACAGGAGCTCAAAGAGTCCCTTCCTCTAGCATCAATCTTATTGGTGCAGAAAATGGTGCCGATGCTGGAGTTCGCTGGAGCTGAAAATGTGAGGTTGTCAACGAGACCTACAAAGCAAAGTCTACATCGAAGGTGGGTGGCTCCGGTAGGATCCTTCGGTGATCAAGTTAGTTTCTTGCCTAATAAAAATGGAGTACTTAGGAAAAATTTTGCAGAGTAGAGAGCTTAGAGAAGAAAGCATATCTGGATGATTTTTTTTATAGATGGAGCTCTTAATAGAACGACAACGACAACCATAGCAGAATATGTTGGGAATAGTATCCTAAAGCCAATCATCAACCTATTGATGTTTGAGCTAATTTATGTAATTATATATAAATTATTAATTAAATAAAAATTATTCTAATTTTTTCATCATAAATCTTTCATCTTCTAATGAACTCCTGTCTATTATGATAAAATCCTTAGGACTATTTAGAATCAACAAAGGAGGATTTATCGTTTAGTGCTTAAATAAGTTTGCGATCAAATGATATGTTATTACCAAGGACGACAACGTTTATTGAGTATAGGTCATTGTGTGCCATATAGATTGATTATCCTCTTAACCAAGAAGTGTGGAGACACTGATATAGCATGCAGGTAAGATGTAGGAGTACATTTGCACTAAACATGATCGACTCTGGAGCATTTCTACTATCAAGAATTGCTCTGATTGAATATAAGCATAATTGTCCCTCCGACCTGAGATCACCATGGTGATTTTTAAGCAACTTACTTTGCTTTGGTGCCAGACTATCTAAATTTCTAATTCAGTGATGGAATATTTTTGGATACAGTCAAGTACTTGAAGAATCGGTGAGTGAATCAAAATGGGATTGACCACTCCTAGACTCAAAAGCTATGCTCAATAGTATTTCAATTTAGCAAAGTCCTAGCTAGGATAGCCCTTGTAAAAGGTTACAGGATTAATTGCTTTAAGACATGATTTAGATGTATCTTTCAGGGTTGACAATTAAACCCTAAGTCATCCTATGCACAGAGGTCAAAGGGATACATTATGCGGTAACCATATTCACGTAAGTTCTAAATATTGCGATTGCACTATTTGGCCTATCCAAATGTCAGGTACCATTGCTAGATGGTCACTTCGATTAGTACAAAAAATTAGTTCCTATGTTACTAGCTTAGGTTCGAACCTATGGGATCACACACACTAGAGATTTCTATCCAATTTAATAGCTAATTAAGAGAAGATTGATTAGTGATTTGATCACTAATTAACTCAATTTGATTGAGTGATTATTTTTGGATCAAGACCAATTGAATTTGATTCATTCGGATTTGACCCGATTAGGTTATAAGATGATCTAATTATCAAGAAGGTTCAATCTCTGATTTGATTAGAAGTTTGGCTTGATTAATTTTTGATTTGATTAGAATTTAATTGAGCCTAATTAAGCCTAAATAAGTTAGGTTTAATCTGATCTAATTGGACCTAACCAAATTAGTTTGGATTGGATCTTAATTGGATAAAGTTTGAAAGACTATTTTGACTAGTCTTATGCACCACATCACCCTGATCTTGGGCCACCCTTTTCTCCACGAGAATTGAGAATTCTCATGAAGAAATCCATGCACAAGAGGGCACACACCCTTCCTTTCTCATGCATCATGTAGATAAGATAGGTTGATTGTAATTCAAATTCAAAGGAGTTTGAGTTTGAATGAACAAGCCAACCATCTTATCTAAAATCCACACGCCTCCCATGTTTGTGCGCATATATAAAATCTGATTTTATGGATGTGCACAAGGTGAGAAGGTGAGAATGTGAAGAAGAAAAAGAAAAGAGAGAGAGGAAGGAAGAGAGAAGAGAAAAGATTTCTCTACATGCATGAACCCCTCCTCTGCGTGAGAAATCCAAACAAAAGAAAGAGAGTTCTAGGCGCAAAGGATTTTGGATGAGAGCATACCCTAGAATCTATCTAGAGTGTGGGATTTAGATCTATGAGTTACGAGGGTTGTGACCACATAGATACAACCAAAAGACCTCCTCCCTCATCATCTTCTATGTTGACCGAGATCCGGAACATCCCAAGACCCCATGAAGAAGATCAAAGAAGTTTGATCTACATCAACCATTGAATACTTCTATTCGACCTAGTACTCAGGAGGAGTTGATCGAGATCTGGATCTCATGTGGATTATCCATGGAGGCCAGATATTTGTGTGACTGTGTCATGATGATTAGATCTATATCGAGGAGATCAGATTACAGAGATCAACTATCCGCGAAAAGGTAACGTATTCTGAATATGTAGAAGTAGTAAAATAGTTTTACTGCACTTGCTATTTTATTTTTTAGATATGCATGCATATATGATACACTAGATTCTATAGTGTATAGGATTTTTAGATTAGATCTTTAGCTCTTATTATTAATTTGATTAATAATAGTTTCTGCTGCGTATGATTTTTGAAAAAGTTTTCAAAAGTAGAGCTAGAAATTCTACGTGTTCCCTTGAATTGGTATCAAAAAGGCAGGTTCTTTGATGTACTATATATGAATGTTCAGATTATTTTTAGATTAGATCTAAATAATAATCTAATTTAAAAAATTAAAATAATGATCGCACGGACTGTAGGTTATCCTGCTGTAAGGTTTACCCCTTACAGTGGAGAGGTTGTCCTGGTACATTGCAATCTATAATACTAATCATAAAAATATTAGAATAGATCTAACGATATTTTTTATGATATGTTTGAACATGTTTAATCTGAATTTTATCATGATTTAGTGTTTAAATTAGATCTAAATAGTTTCATAATTTTTATGTAGAGTACATAGATTTAGATTAAACATGAACAGGATCTTAGGAAGATTCTATTCGCCGATCGAGATGGCTCGCTCCGAAATCAAGCCAGCTCAACCAGCATGCCAGCCATGATATGCTTTCTAGATTGATGCTCCAACCGGCTCGATCAGGAATTGAGCTAGCTCGGCTTCAATTTGGGCCAGCTCGGATGGGATCCGAGCCTACCTGATAGGAATGTTAGGCTTCTGGCTTTTTGCCCAAGCTGGCTGTCTCAGAAATCGAGCCAGCTTGGCTTCAGCTTGAGCCAGCTCAGATGGGATCCAAGCCAGTCTGACTAAAAAGTTGGCTAAAGGTCTAAACTTGCTAGTTTTATGTGATCTAACCAACATCTAGTGCTTGTTTATAAAATAAGTCAACCCATTTTTGAAATGAGTCGACCTATTTATTAAAACAGTGCTAGGATGTAGAGAACCTTTCAAAATTTGAAAAATATTTTTGAAATGCCGAACCCCAACCCTCAACCTTAAACTTAATTAAGAATTAAAAATGATTAATAAGAATCTAAAATTATGAATTAAAGATCCTAAGACATTGATCAAAAAAATGTTGGTTATCGGGTTAGTCAAATTAGGTCCATTAATTGAGTTAGACCTTAGGTTAGTTAAAAAAATGGACTAAATTAGAGTAATTGATCAAATCTAATCAAATGTTGATTTAGATTAGGTCAAAGACTCTTTAGACCAATTTACAATAGTTGTAGTTGGTCAAGCCCATGCCTTTAACGAGGACCAAATGGACTTGATTCATGGCTTCGCGGTCGAACCTAAAATTGCTAGGTTGGTCAAATTGAAACTAATGAACCGGATGGTATCTAAGGTAAGTCTGGCAGCTCAAACTAGTGATTTTTAATTAGGAGCTACTCGCACTGATTTGATCTTTGATAAGTTAATGGCATATCTCTATTAGATGTGTGCCCTAAAAGCTAGATTAGCTGACACTTGTAATATACTTTTAAGAGCAATTTTATAATTTTGACTTAAATTAATAAAAAATTAATTTTTATTCTATTATATTATATAAATAGTGTTTGTGATATATTCTTTGAGTTAATGAAAATGACAACTCATATTTTCAAGAGTTAAAAATTTAAGACATGAGTTTTCATAATTAACTCATAAACAGCTCCCGACCATAGGATCATCACGAGGATGGTGATCGATTCGAAAGGTTGGTGTACGATCACTTTCTTAGGATAGATGAGTTTTGAGTCTATGGTATGAAAATATTGAAGCGAGAGTATAGATACTCATTAGAGAACGAGGGCACTGAGCATGACCACCTCGAGCAGTCATAAGGAAGTCTACCTTCTCGTCGATGACCGGCTCAATACTGCAGTGGTGTGTCTAGTTTTTTGATCTGAGGTACATCGATAGTTTATCATAAGGGTATTATAGTTTGATTACATCATAACTCAATCTCCTAGCCATTTAGAATCTTGAGGTGTATGTTGGCTATAGAATATTCATTGTAGAATTTGGATTGCACCAATAGGGGATCTATCTACCTAGGTAGATGAGGAGCAGTACTATGATGATCATGAGATCAAGTCCATAAGCCCATGGCCATGGCAGTGTGAATATGATAGAAAGAGTTTCTATTAGGATTTCACATTAGACTCGAATTGAATGATTAATTCATATGACGGATGTTGGGTATGACGAGTTCATCTTAACCCTAATCCAGTCAAGACTCAAGATAGAAGAATCCAATCACATGTTAGATATATGTGCCCTAGAAGTCAGAATTGGCTGACACTTGTAATACACTTCTAAGGGCAAAATTATAATTTTGACTAATATCAATAAAATGGATTATTTTCTATCACATATGTGTATTTAGTGTTTGTGATACATCCTTTGAGTTAATGGTAATAATAATTCATATTTTCAAGAGTTGAAAATTTAAGACATGAATAATCATTGTTAACTCATAAAATGCTCCCGACCATAGGATCATCACGAGGATGGTGATTGATCCAGAAGGTTGGTGTACAATTGCTTCTCTTTAGTAGATGAGTCTTGAGTCTACGGTGTGGAGACACCGGAGCGAGAGTATAGGTACTTGTTAGAGAACGAGGGCACTGAGTGTGACCACCTCGTTAGAGGAGTAGCCCTATGATGATCATGAGAATCAAGTTCAGAAGTCCATGGCCATGGTAGAGTGAAATAATAGAAAGAGTTTCTATTTAGATTTTCACATCGGACTCGAATCGAATGATTACATCATATGACAGAGACTAGGGTTTGACGAGTTTACCTTAACCCTAATCTGATCGGGGCTCAAGATAGAAGAACTTAATCACACAGGTAGCTGCACCAAGAGGTTCACATTCAGCTCTGATGGGTTGCCACCATATACTGCTAGGTGTCACTGGTGGATTTTGGGAGCAATTAGAATGATTTAGATGATCGATCATTCTAGCTGTTCGAATCAGAAGAGTTCTGATCCATCGAAAGGAGTTTCGATGATGTCGATGATAGAGATCATGACATATCCCATTACCATACAAACTTGAACCTAACTAGGTCACACAAACAAGAGGTTTGAATCTGATGATCATCAATTGAACTGATCCAGTTCAATTGATCTGAATGAGATTCAATTAGGTTCAAGGAAAATCGTGCTAGCACTCGATTGAACCTAACGTTCTTCTTTTACTATCATAAATAAGTTGTCCTGCCTGAGCCAAAGGAGTTTGTGCTCAATCAGAGGCCTTCATATGGTCTGACTGAAGGTTGTCCAATTCAGAAAAGGTTGTCTTATTTTGTAAGACATTACCTGCCATTTTTGGTCACCTGCCATTTCTTGTTCTTTGACTTTGGTCAAAAGTCTACCTTTGACTGGTCAAATGTTGACCATTGATACTTTGACTTTTGACCACATGTCATGCACCTATTGGAGAGCTGGTGGGGGCTTGTCCCCCTGCCAGAACCTAGGCAAGGAGGAGGGCGCACGCCACCCTAGGCGTGTGCCCAAGTTGGAGGCGCCTAGGAGTCCTTGTTGGACAAGGACTCCATCTCTTTTTTGGATTCCAATTAGAGTTCTCCTAAGAACCAACTTTGATTGGTCTTAGGCGCCCTCTAAGGAGGAATCCAGGGGACTCTATTCTCATCAATCAGATTTAGATCTGATTTCACAAAGAGTTGTGATTGATTGGAAAGAAGAGGAGTTGGATCACACTTAGTCTATAAATAAGACCCTGCGCCCAACCCAGATTGTGATTTGGAAGTGATTGAAAGGAATCACAAGTCTCCATGCCCCAAGGCTGCCTCTCCCCTCTTCCTCCATGCCAAACCACCTTCTCCCTCTCCTCTCCACGTCCAAAAAGAGTTTTGGATTTTTGGTTGGTGCAATCCAGATCAAAGAAAGGCGACTGAAAGCTAGAAGGCTGCGCTGCTGCAAAGGACGACTACTGATCTTCAAAAGGAGTTTTGAAGATCCTCCAGATTAGATCCAGATCTAATTTTTGGAGGCATGATAGAGAAGAAGAGGATCTCTAGATCCAGCCCAAGTGGATATCGGTAGAGGCCAGGCACTTGCGTGGCTAGATCCAGAACCTTCCGCTGCATACAGGATCATCAACGGATAATAGGATTACCCATATCATGGTAAATTAAATTTGATTTAATTTATCTAAATTTTATTTAATTTATAAAATAATAATAATTAGATCTAAAATATCTTAGATCTAATTTAGATCAAAGAAAAAAAATTTTAAAATATATCTCTTGATCTGATCAGATCTGAACGAACCTGATCCAAAAAATCAGGATTTCCCTTCAACTGGTATCAGAGCCAAGGTTCTAAAAGTATTTAGATCTGATTTTAAATTTATTTTAATTAGAAAATAAATGATTTTAGATGTCACATGAGATGTGATCAGATCTGAAAATCAAAAAAAATTAAAATTAAATGATTTGGATCTAAGATTAGAAAATATGCATGACTAGTTCTAAAATAGAATAGTTCTATAGAATAGTCTTGCATGTTTTTGATTTAATCTGATTAAATCATATTTTAGATCTATTTATTTACTATTTTTTTAATATTATAATGGTTATAATGACATCTAAAAAATAGTAAATAAAATTATTTAATTTTAAATATCATATGAGATATGATTGATGCATGTCTAGACTAGTTGTAGAATAGTTCTACATAATTATCTAGATTAGAATTTATTTTGATTAGATCAATTTAAATCTAATTTTTTAGATTATTATGAGATAATTTAGATCTGAAAAATATGCATGATTCGATACATGAGATGTATGCAAAATATGCCATGATTAGATCTGATTTGTATATGAGATATATGATATAGATCTAAAACTGTTTTGTAGTATTGCATGTTCCTGATTAAGGCATTCCTCTTGGCCGTCCGGTCATAAGAACGAAGAAGGGTTTAAAGGCCCTCTCTTTCCATTCGATGGGGTATTCTTATGATGTGTAGGGGTGCTGCATGTTCGTCCTTAATCAGAAACTCAAAACTTACTTTCTGCAAAACCCTAGATCCTGAAACCCTAGGATTTATTGTGCATATTTTGTTTATGAACCCTACTTAATTAAAAATTAAGATTATGGAATATTAATTAGGTCTAAAATTGAGAATTTCAGATCTAAGACATATTCATAATACTGGGTTTGGGCTTGGGTAGCTCAATTAGGTCTAAGCGGTTGATCAAACCAAATCAAGAGTTGGTTAGATGGGATCAACAATGCTTAAATTGACCAGCCTAATAGGATTAAGTCTGGGTCAAGATCGAGTCATGATCAAGCAAGACCTAATTAGGCTCAGAGGTTAGAGTCTGGATTGTAGGCTAACCCAATTGGTTCTGGCTCAACAATTTGGTGTCTAAGGTAAGTTTGGCACATACGATCGACTGGTTTTTAATTGGAAGCTACTCGATCTGAATGCATTCTTGTACGAGTTAATGGCATATTCCTTCCACCGATCTCACTTACCTGGCCATATCTGTTGACACAGTTCTGATCTGAGGTGGTCAATAATCCGAGCTAACCCATGCCACTAGGTTAGTCATAATTGTTATGACTATGACAAGTCTAGTTTAATGAGACCTGAATCAATTCTCCCTAAGAAAAGATTAAGTCTGAGGTCTTCCACCATTGTAGACGTGCGGGCCCTTCCCAGGGGTTGATTGTTCTCGACTGGATACAGTGGCTCAGTTGCACCAAGAAGATGCAACCATGTCTATTAGGCATTGGATGCTATGGGCTGGAGGATGAGTTGGGCTCAATATTTCGGATATGGTGAGAGACTCAATTAGAAACCAGTCTATGCAAATGGTGGGTCTGACTTAACTAAGGAGTGGATCAATATTTTGGATACGGTGAGATTCATGAATTAGAGACCAAGTTTGGGTGCACCATGATTAGAGAATCATTGAATAAGAGTTGTTCACTCATTGGCTAACCCATCACCAATAACTGTTAGGTGAGGTGATGAGTCAGTTGGTGAGACCGCACCACCCACTAGAAATCATTAATCATGGAGATTTTCGCATCTCCATAGAGGGAGTGTAGGGATCCGAGAAAATAATGGAAGCTAATTTGTTTAAAAATAAAATCCCTAAGCAAATTGGTCAAGTCAAAATTATAATATCTAACTAGAATCTTTGACTCTCTACAGAAAAATATCTGCGTCCAACCCATTGGCACGTATCCTGGACACACATAGACTGACTGGACCCAATTATAAAGATTGGCTCAGGAACTACAAAATAGTTTTGGATTCCAAAAAGTTAACCCATGTACTGGATCAGGACCCTCCCACCTTACCAGCCCATCCATCCATTGAATAGAGAGCATCTCTGGAAAAATAGATAGACGAAGATAATAAGGCCAGATATTACATGTTGGGCTCGATGTCTGATGAGCTCCAGTGCCAACATGAAGATATCGGGACTGCTCGCCAAATGTTGGCTCACCTGCAGGAGATGTTTGGTGAACAGAGTCGCACAGCCAAATATCAAGTCACAAAATGACTTTTTAAGGCTAAGATGCGTGATGGGCAGTCAGTCCAAGATCACTGTCTGACAATGATCAAGGACATGGAGGAGCTTGAGAAGCTCGGTGTGAAGTTAGACTTGGACCTGCAGAACGATATTATTCTGCAATCCTTGACTGATGCATATGGGCAATTCATCATGAATTACCACATGCATAAACTTCAAAATTCCTTGGCCGAATTAATGAATATGCTGGTTACCGCTGAGCTTTCTATGAAAGGTTCTAAAGGCTCAGTTCTTGCTATGGAACGGACTTCTTCCAAAAGAAAGTCTTTTGGAAAGAAAAAGAAGTCTGTGAAATTGACTCGATGCACTCAAACCAAGTCTGGACCTTGGTAGATCCACCAGAAGGTACAGTACCTATTGGGTGTAAATGGATCTTCAAGAGAAAGATTGGTGCAGATGGAAATATGGAGACATTCAAGGCTAGACTAGTGGCAAAAGGTTATAGTCAATGCGAAGGCATTGACTATCAGGATACCTTTTTCCCAGTGGCTATGCTAAAATCCATCCGCAAATTGCTTGCCATTGCAGCCTATTTCGATTATGAAATATGGCAAATGGACGTGAAAACGGCGTTCTTAAACGGATATTTTGAGGAAGATATCTATATGGAACAGCCGCTAGGTTTCACATCCAGTGATACTGATCACAAGGTTTGCAAGCTGCAAAGGTCCATATATGGACTTAGCAAGCATCTCGGAGCTAGAACACTCATTTCAATGATGTGATCAAAGTGTTTGGTTTCATCAAAAATGAAGAAGAATTGTGTGTTTTCAAAAAGATCAGTGGGAGCGCTGTTGTCTTCCTCGTATTATACGTGGATGACATCCTCCTTATTGAGAATGATATTCCCATGATGACAACAGTCAAATTATGGTTGTCCAAGGAATTCTCCATGAAAGATCCTAGGCGAAGCATCCTTTATTCTAGGAATTAAGGTCTATAGGGATAGACCGAATAGGATGCTAGGACTTTCACAAAAGATGTACATAGAGAAAGTACTAAAGAGGTTTAGTATGGAAAACTCTAAGAGGGGATTAATACCCTTCAGACATGGTATTCATCTTTCCAAGAAGATGTGCCCTAGCACACCTGAGGAAATAGAATGCATGAGCAAGATCCCTTATGCTTCTGCAATAGGGAGCCTCATGTATGCCATGCTATGTACACGACCTGATATAGCCCATGCTGTGAGTGTCACAAGCAGATATCAGTCAAATCCAGGTGAAGAACACTGGACTTCTATGAAATGTATCCTTAAGTACTTAAGAAGAACTAAGGATATGATGTTGGTCTTTGGTAATGGAGAACTCCAAGTCCAGGGATACACAGACTCGGATTTCATGTCCGATATAGATGATCGAAAGTCGACATCTGGGAGTCTGTTTGTGTGCAATGGTGGTGCTATCAGCTGGAAGAGTTTCAAGCAAACGGTGATAGCAGATTCCACCATGGAAGCAGAATATATCGCTACATCAGAGGCTGTGAAGGAAGCATTTTGGTACAAGAAGTTTGCTGCAGAAATCGAAGTAATGCCATCAGATGCCATTCCTCTATACTGCGACAACAATGGCGCCATAGCCCTTGCTAAGGAGCCAAGGTCTCACCAAAAATCCAAGCATATTGAGCGGCGATACCACCTCATCCACGATTACCTCGAGAAGGGTTACGTCGAGGTCAAGAGAGTCAACTCCACAGATAATGTGGCAGACCCACTTACAAAGCCATTGGGCCAGCAGAGGATCGAAGCCCACCTTGAGAAGATGGGACTTAGACTTGTAGCCAATTGGCTTTAGGACAAGTGGGAGATTGTTAGATATATGTGCCCTAGAAGCCAGAATTGGCTGACACTTGTAATACACTTCTAAGGGGCAAAATTATAATTTTGACTAATATCAATAAAATGGGTTATTTTCTATCACATATGTGTATTTAGTGTCTGTGATACATCCTTTGAGTTAATGGTAATGATAATTCATATTTTCAAGAGTTGAAAATTTAAGACATGAATAATCATTATTAACTCATAAAATGCTCCCGACCATAGGATCATCACGAGGATGGTGATTGATCTGGAAGGTTGGTGTACAATCGCTTCTCTTTAGTAGATGAGTCTTGAGTCTACGGTGTGGAGACACCGGAGCGAGAGTATAGGTACTCGTTAGAGAATGAGGGCACTGAGCGTGACCACCTCGAGTAGTCATTAGGGAGTCTACCTTCTCGTCAATGACTGACTCGATGCTGCAGTAGTGTGTCTGGTTCTTTGACCTGAGGTGCATCGACAGTTCACCTTGAGGGTGTTATAGTTTGACTACACCATTACTCGGTCTCCTAGCCATATGGAATCCCTGAGGTGTATGTTGGCTATAGCATGTTCATTGTAGGAACTGGATTGGCATCAAGATGGAATCTATCTACCTCGGTGGTAGAGGAGCAGCCCTATGATGATCATGAGAATCAAGTCCAGAAGTCCATGGCCATGGCAGAGTGAAATAATAGAAAGAGTTTCTATTTAGATTTTCACATCGGACTCGAATCGAATGATTACATCATATGATAGAAACTAGGGTTTGACGAGTTTACCTTAACCCTAATCTGATCGGGGCTCAAGATAGAAGGAACTTAATCACACAGGTAGCTGCACCAAGAGGTTCACATTCAGCTCTGATGGGTTGCCACCATATACTGCTAGGTGTCACTGGTGGATTTTGGGAGCAATTAGAATGATTTAGATGATCGATCATTCTAGCTGTTCGAATCAGAAGAGTTCTGATCCATCGAAAAGGAGTTTCGATGATGTCGATGATAGAGATCATGACATATCCCATTACCATACAGAACTGAACCTAACTGGGTCACACAAACAAGGGTTTGAATCTGGTGATCATCAATTGAACTGATCCAGTTCAATTGATCTGAATGAGATTCAATTAGGTTCAAGGAAAATCGTGCTAGCACTCGATTGAACCTAACGTTCTTCTTTTACTATCATAAATAAGTTGTCCTGACTGAGCCAAAGAAGTTTGTGCTCAATCAGAGGCCTTCATATGGTCTGACTGGAGGTTGTCCAAGTCAGAAAAGGTTGTCTTATTTTGTAAGACATTACCTGCCATTTTTGGTCACCTGCCATTTCTTGTTCTTTGACTTTGGTCAAAAGTCTACCTTTGACTGGTCAAATGTTGACCATTGACACTTTGACTTTTGACCACATGTCATGCACCTATTGGAGAGCTGGTGGGGGCTTGTCCCCCTGCCAGAACCTGACAAGGAGGAGGGCGCATGCCACCCTAGGCGTGTGCCCAAGTTGGAGGCGCCTAGGAGTCCTTGTTGGACAAGGACTCCATCTCCTTTTTGGATTCCAATTAGAGTTCTCCTAAGAACCAACTTTGACTGGTCTTAGGCACCCTCTAAGGAGGAATCCAGGGGACTCTATTCCCACCAATCAGATTTAGATCTGATTTCACAAAGAGTTGTGATTGGTTGGGAAGAAGAGGAGTTGGATCACAGCTTAGTCTATAAATAAGACCCTACGCCCAACCCAGATTGTGATTTGGAAGTGATTGAAAGGAATCACAATTCCCCATGCTCCAAGGCTGCCTCTCCCCTCTTCCTCCATGCCAAACCACCTTCTCCCTCTCCTCTCCACGTCCAAAAGGAGTTTTGGATTTTTGGTTGGTGCAATCCAGATCAAAGAAAGGCGACTGAAAGCTAGAAGGCTGCGCTGCTGCAAAGGACGACTGCTGATCTTCAAAAGGAGTTTTGAAGATCCTCCAGATCAGATCTAGATCTGATTTTTGGAGGCATGATAGAGAAGAAGAGGATCTCCAGATCTAGTCAGAGTGGATATCGGTAGAGGCCAGGCACTTGCGTGGCTAGATCCAGAACCTTCCGCTGCATACAGGATCATCAACGGGTAATAGGATTACCCATATCAAGGTAAATTAAATTTGATTTAATTTATCTAGATTTTATTTAATTTCTAAAATAATAATAATTAGATCTGAAACATCTTAAATCTGATTTAGATCAAAGAAAAAAAATTTTAAAATATATCTCTTGATCAGATCAGATCTGAACGAACTTGGTCCAGGAAATCAGGATTTCCCTTCATCACATAGGTAGCTGCATCGAGAGGTTTGCTTTTGATTCTGATGGATTGCCACCATATACTGCTAGGTGTCACTAGTAGATTTTGGGAGTAGTTAGAATGATTTAGATGATCAATCATTCTAATTGTATGAATCAAAAAAGTTTCGATCCATCAAAAGATGTTTTGATGATATCGATGATAGAGATCATGACATGTCTTATTACCATATAAAACTGAACCTAACTGGATCACACAAATAAGAGTTTGGGTCTGGATGTTATCAATTAGGCTAACCCAAGTTCAGTTGATTTGAATAAGATTCAATTAGGTTTAAGAAAATCATGCTGGCACATGATTGAGCCTAACACTCTCCTTCTATAATCATTCTGGTTCGTCTCGACTGAGCCAAATTTGTTTGGACTCACTTAGGAACCATGTCTTAGTCTGATTGGAGCTTGTCCAGATCAAAAAATGATTGTCCTAATTTATTAGATGGATTTAAGATAACATCTGCCAATTTCTGTCACCTGCTAATTTCTATTTTTGGACAAGGGTCAACAGTTGACCCTAGACACTTGGACAAAGGGCCATGTGTCATGCGCTCATTGGAGAGCACCTAGGGCTCTTGTCCCCTACTAAAGAAAGAAAGAGACGGTGCATGCCACCCTAGGCATGTGCCCCATGTAGATAAGGCAAGAGTCCCATGTAGATGGGACTCCAGGGTATTTTGATATGATCAAACACTAAGGCGCCAAACAGTTTGAGTTTATCCAATGTTGGTGCCACCTACATGATTTTTTTAAGGAACTCTCATCTGATTGGATCAGATGACATCATCCCATCAATCAAATTTAGATCTGATTGAATGAAGGCCTTTGATTGGCCTAGATGATGTGACACTGCATGGCGCAGTAGGATCTATTTAAACCCTATCTACGCCTAGGGTTTTAGTGCTTCTTCCTTTCACCATGCCACAAGACTGCCCTCCTCTCTTCCATGCCTTTCTCTAATCCTCTCTCTCCCCTCTCCACACCTAAGGAGTTGGGCACAAGTTCAAGAGAAGTCCAAAGAGTATTGGCACCCAGATCAGGAAGAAGGCAGCATTGCTGAAAGAGAAGACTGTTGCTTCTTTAAAAGAGTTTTGAAGAACTTCAAGATCAGATCAAGATCTAAATTTTGGAGCATTGATTCAAAAGGAGAAGACATCCAGATCTTGTTCGAGTGGACTATGGTAGAGGCCAAGCACGTACGTGGCTCGATCTAGAACCTCAGGAGCATCAAGATCATCATCAAGATAATCCGATTATCCAAAACAAGATATGAAATTAAATTAGATTTAATTTTATTTTATTTTAATATCAGATCTTTAGAATTAGATCTAAGATATCTCAAATTTGATTAAAATTTTTAGAAAAAATTTTTTAAAATATTTCTTCAGATCCAATCAGATCTGAATGATCCTATGCTGGAAAACAGGATTTTTCCTTCAAATGATATCAGAGCCAGGTTAGCAGTTCTTCAGATCTATTTTAGATCTAATTTAATTTTTATTTATGATTTGATATTAAAACACTTTAGATGTCACATCAGATGTGATTAGATCTAAAATTAAAAAATTAAAAATTATATGATTTAGATCTATAATACATGAGATGCATGACTAGACTAGGAATAGAATAGTTCTGTGTAGTCTAGTATAATCATGTTGTTAATTTAATTAAACATAATTTTAGATCTATTTTATTTTTATTTTTTTGATATTATAATTATTGTAACAAGATCTAAAAAATAGAAAATAGAATTTTTAATTTTTAATTTATTCATATGAGATATGAAAGATGGATACTTAGACTAGTTATAGAATAGTTCTATAAAATATCTAAAATAATTTTATTTTGATATGATTAAATTTAAAATTCTATTTTTTAGATTTAATATGTGATATATCAGATCTAAAAGTATGCATGGTTGATTGAGTTATGATACATGAGATGTATGCAAGGCATGTATTAGTTAGATCAATAATTGTATATGAGATACATGTTTTAGATCTAACTTGTTTTGTAGTAGAATATATATTTCTAATTAAGGCGTTCCCCTTAGCCGTCCCATCATAAGAACAAAGTAGGATTTGATGGCTCTTTTCTTCCATTCGATGGGATGTTCTTATGGCATAAAGGGGTGCTGCGCGTTCGTTCTTAATCAAAAATTAGAACTTACTTTTCTGCAAAATCCTAGATCCTGAAATCCTAAGATTTTGATACATGTCTTATTTATGAACCCAAGCTTAATTAAAAATTAAGATTATGAAATTAATTAGATTTACAAATTATGAATTTTCAGATCTAAGACATCTTCTGAAGATTGGGTTCGAGCTTGGGTAGCTCAATTAGGTCTAGCGGTTGATCAAACTGAATCAAGAGTTGGTTATGTAGGATCAAAGAAAGCTTAGATTTGACAATCCTAATAGGATTAAATCTGGGTCAAGGTCAAATCACATTGAGATGTGACTCGATCAAGTCAAAACCTGATTTGGCTCCGTGGTTTGAGCCAGAATTGTAGGCTAACCCAATTGGTTCTGATTCGATAATTTGGTGTCTAAGGAAAGTTTGGTAGATATGATTGATTGGTTTTTAATTGGGAGCTACTCGACTTGAATGCATTCTTATCGAGTTGATGGCATATCCCTTCCACCGATCTCACTTACCTGGCCATATGGGTCAACCCAATTCTGATTAGAGGTGGCTAATAATTCGAGCCAACCCATGCCACTAGGTTAGTCATAATTATTATGACTAAGTTAAGTCAAGTTTAAAGAGACCTAAATTAAATCTTTCTAAGAAAATATTAAGTCTAAAGTCTTCCATCATTGCAGATGTGCAGGTCCTTCCCGAGGTTGATTATTCTCGGCTGGATATAGTGGTTCAGTTGCACTAGGAAGATGCAACCATGTCTATTAGACATTGGATGCTACGGGTTGGAGGATGGGTTGGGCTCAATATTCTGAACACGGTAAGGGACCTAATCAAGAATCTAATTCGTGCAAGTGGTGGGTCTAACTTAACTAAGGAGTGGAGCAATATTTTGGGCATGATGAGCTTCATGAATTAGAGACCAGGTCTGAGTGCATCATAATTAAAGAATCATTGAACAAGAGTTATCCACTCATCGGCCAACCCATTATCAATAACTATTAGGTGAGGTGGTGAGCTAGTCGATGGGACCGCACCATCCACTAGAAGTCTTTAATCATGAAGATTTTTGCATCTCTACCAAGAAAGTGTAGGGATCTGAGTAAATAGTGGGAGGCTAATTTATTTAAAAATGAAACTCCTAAATAAATTGGTCAAGTCTAATTACAAAATCTAACTAGAAATTTTGACTCTCTATAGAAAAAATATCTGCGTCCAACTCTTTATCCAAGATCTTAGATACCCACAGATTAACTGGATCCAATTTTAAGGATTGGCTAAGGAACTACAAAATTATTTTGAATTCCAAAAAGCTGTCTCGTGTATTGGATCAGGATCCACCTACTATACCAGCCCATCCAACTACTGAATAGAGAGCATCTCTGAAAAAGTGGATGGATGAAGATAATAAGATCAGGTACTACATGTTGGGCTCAATGTCAGATAACTTGCAATGCCAACATGAGAACATCATGACTATCCGATAGATATTGGCTCACCTGCAAGAGTTGTTTGGTGAGCAAAGTCACGTAGCTAAGTATCGAGTCTCCTATAGACTTTTTAAAGCTTAGATGCGTGATGGGCAATCAGTCCAAGATCAATGTTTGACAATGATCAAGGACCTTGAGGAGCTTGAGAAGCTTGGTGTTATCATGGATAGGGACTTGTAGATTGATGTGATTCTACAGTCCTTGATCGATGCATATGGTCAGTTCATTATGAACTTTCATATGCATAAGATGCAATGTACCCTAGCCGAATTAATGAACATACTGGTCACTATTGAGCTTTTTATGAAAGGTACTAAAGACTCAGTATTTGCTATGGAGCAAACTTCTTCTAAGAGAAAGTCTTTTAGGAAGAACAAGAAATTCACGAAGAAGTAGAAGGTGGATGGTGGGAAGAAGAAGAAGGTAGAGCCAAAGAAGAAGGCCGCTAACAAAGAAAAATATTTTCATTGCAATATCGATGGCCACTGGAAGCAGAACTGCCCTCAATACCTAGCCAATCTGAAGAACAAGAAGGAGGCAGGTCCTTCTGGAGGTATGCTCGTTACAGAATCTAATCTTATAATTTTTTCTACATCTAATTGGGTGCTTGACTCTAGTTCTAGTGCTTACTTATGCACTTCTATGCAGGATCTTGAGGAGAGCAGGAGGTTGAGAGATGGTGAGATGATCCTATGCGTCGAAAATAAAGCAAGAGTTCTATTATATGGCCGTGAAAATCTCTCT
>QRFJ01002637.1:0-16403 GCA_006176705.1 Cocos nucifera
AGAGACCCAATTAGGAACCCAGTCTATCAAATGGTGGGTCTGACTTAACTAAGGAGTGGATCAATATTCCGGATTGGTGAGATTCATGAATTAGAGACCAAGTTTGGGTGCACCATGATTAGAGAATCATTGAACAAGAGTTTTTCACTCATTGGCTAACCCATCACCAATAACTGTTAGGTGAGGTGATGAGTCAGTTGGTGAGACCGCACCACCCACTAGAAATCATCAATCGCAGAGATTTTCGCATCTCTACAGAGGGAGTGTAGGGATCCGAGAAAATAGTGGGAGCTAATTTGTTTAAAAATAAAATCCCTAAACAAATTGGTCAAGTCAAAATTACAGTATCTAACTAGAATCTTTGACTCTCTACAGGAAAATGTCTGCGTCCACCCCACTGGCACGTATCCTAGACACACATAGACTGACTGGACCCAATTATAAAGATTGGCTCAGGAATTACAAAATTGTTTTGGGTTCGAGAAGTTAACACATGTTTTGGACCAGGACCCTCCCACCTTACCAGCTCGTCCATCCACTGAACAGAGAGCGTCTCTGGAAAAATGGATTGACGAAGACAATAAGGCCAGATACTACATGTTGGGCTCGATGTCTGATGAGCTCCAGCGCCAACATAAAGATATCGGGACTGCTCGCCAAATGTTGGCTCACCTGCAGGAGATGTTTGGTGAACAGAGTCGCGCAGCCAAATATCAAGTCACGAAACGACTTTTTAAGGCTAAGATGCGTGATGGGCAGTCAGTCCAAGATCACTGTCTGACAATGATCAAGGACATGGAAGAGCTTGAGAAGCTCGGTGTGAAGTTGGACTTGGACTTGCAGAATGATATTATTCTGCAATCCTTGACTGATGCATATGGGCAATTCATCATGAATTACCACATGCATAAACTTCAGAATTCCTTGGCCGAGTTGATGAATATGCTGGTTACCGCTGAGCTTTCTATGAAAGGTTCTAAAGGCTCAGTTCTTGCTATGGAACGGACTTCTTCCAAAAGAAAGTCTTATGGAAAGAAAAAGAAGTCTGTGAAAAAGCAAAAGGTAGAAGGATCAAAGAAGAAGAAGGCAGAACCGAAGAAGAAGGTCGATGGCAAAGGAAAGTGTTTCCATGAACAGCTACGGCCATTGGAAGCGGAACTGCCCTACTTACCTGGCCACCCTAAAGAACAAGAAGGAAGGTCCTTCTGGAGGTATGCTCGTTATTGAGTCTAACCTTACGGTTTCTTCTGCATCCAGTTGGGTGCTTGACTCTGGATCTAGTGCTCACCTATGCACTTCTATGCAGGGTCTTGAGGATAGCAGGAGGTTGAGGGATGGAGACATGATCCTACGCGTCGGTAATGGAGCAAGAGTTGCTGCAGTAGCCGTGGGAACATACCCTCTTCGATTACCATCTGGTTTAGACTTAGTTTTGAAAGACTGTTATTTTGTGCCTGCAGCCAGCAGGAATTTGATTTCTGTTCATGCTTAGCACAAGAAGGTTATGTGATCACCTTCTTTAAGGACCATTGTAACATTCTTTTTGAAAGAAATAAAATTGCAAATGGTTTCCTTATTAATGGTCTTTATCAGCTACATATTGATGTACCTATTCTAACTATCGAGCAAAATGTGAATGCCAAACGACCTAGGGATAGTCCAAACGACAGATATCTATGGCACCTGAGATTAGGTCATATAGCAGAAGATAGGATCAACAAATTGGAGAAAAATGGGCTATTGAGTCCATTGACTTCCGAGTCATATCCAACTTGTGAATCTTGTCTTCAAGGCAAAATGACTAAACTCCCTTTTGTTGGACATGGGGAGAGGGCCACAGATCTCCTTGCCCTAGTACATACAGATGTGTGCGGCCCATTTGATGTGCCGGCTAGAGGCAACTTTATCTACTTCATTACCTTTACCGATGATCTGTCTAGGTATGGATATGTGTATCTTATGAGACACAAGTCTGAAGCTTTTGAAAAGTTCAAAGAATTTAGACATGAAGTAGTAAAACAAACTGGAAAACCCATTAAGGTTCTTCGATCAGATCGAGGAGGTGAATACCTTAGTCGGGAATTCCTAGACTATCTTAAGGAAAATGGCATAGTCTCTCAATGGACTCCACCAGGAACACCTCAACTCAACGGGGTTTCAGAACGGAGAAATCGGACCTATTGGATATGGTTCGATCCATGATGAGCTTCACAGACCTCCCAGATTTCCTTTGGGGACATTCATTATTAACTTCAATCTATCTACTGAATAGGGTTCCCTCTAAAACCGTTCCTACCACACCGTATGAGATATGGCACGGTAAGAAACCAAGTCTGAGTCATCTCAGAATTTGGGGTTGTCCGGCTCATGTCAAAAGACAACAAGCGGACAAGTTAGAGTTTAGGTCCTTTAGAGCTCGATTCATAGGATATCCTAAAGAGTCATTAGGATACTATTTCTACATTCCTGAAGACCACAATGTGATTGTGAGTCGACATGCCATATTTCTTGAAAAACAGTTTATTCAAGATAGTGGCATTGGAAAGCAGATTAAGCCTGATGAGAAAGTCTCACAAGCAGAAAGAGCTAAGGACCAAGAGGAACCAAATCAGGTTGAGCCAATAAGAACACTACCTCCTCCACCTCGTAGATCGGAAAGAGTTTCCCGTCCCCCTGAAAGATACTTAGGTATTATTTCAGAGGATGTAGAGGAAATGTTCCTCATAGGTAATGGTGCTCATGGTGATGATCCCAAAACCTACAATGAGGCGATATCAGATATCGACTCCGAGAAATGGCTTGAGGCAATGAAGTCAGAGATCGACTCGATGCACTCAAACCAAGTCTGGACCTTGGTAGATCCACCAGAAGGTATAGTACCTATTGGGTGTAAATGGATCTTCAAGAGAAAGATTGGTGCAGATGGGAATGTGGAGACATTCAAGGCTAGACTGGTGGCAAAAGGTTATAGTCAACGTGAAGGCATTGACTATCAGGATACCTTTTCCCCGATAGCTATGCTAAAATCCATCCGCACATTGCTTGCTGTTGCAGCCTATTTCGATTATGAAATATGGCAAATGGACGTGAAAACGGCATTCCTAAATGGATATCTTGAGGAAGATATCTATATGGAACAGCCACTAGGTTTCACATCCAGTGATACTGATCACAAGGTTTGCAAGCTGCAAAGGTCCATATATGGACTTAAGCAAGCATCTCGGAGCTGGAACACTCGTTTCAATGATGTGGTCAAAAAGTTTGGTTTCATCATAAACGAAGAGGAACCGTGTGTTTTCAAAAGGGTCAGTGGGAGCGCTGTTGTCTTCCTCGTATTGTACGTGGATGACATCCTCCTTATTGGGAATGATATTCCCATGTTGACATCAGTCAAGATGTGGTTGTCTAAGGAATTCTCCATGAAAGACCTAGGTGAAGCATCCTTTATTCTAGGAATTAAGGTCTATAGGGATAGACCGAATAGGATGCTAGGACTTTCACAGAAGATGTACATAGAGGAAGTACTAAAGAGGTTTAGTATGGAAAACTCTAAGAGGGGATTAATACCCTTCAGACATGGTATTCATCTTTCCAAGAAGATGTGCCCCAGCACACCTGAGGAAATAGAACGCATGAGCAAGATCCCTTATGCTTCTGCAATAGGGAGCCTCATGTATGCCATGCTATGTACACGACCTGATATAGCCCATGCTGTGAGTGTCACAAGCAGATATCAGTCAAATCCAGGTGAAGAACACTGGACTTCTGTGAAATGTATCCTTAAGTACTTGAGAAGAACTAAGGATATGATGTTGGTCTTTGGTAATGGAGAACTCCTGGTCCAGGGATACACAGACTCGGACTTCATGTCCGATATAGATGATCGAAAGTCGACATCTGCGAAGTCTGTTTGTGTGCAATGGTGGAGCTGTCAGCTGGAAAGAGTTCCAAGCAAACTGTGATAGCAGATTCCACCATGGAAGGCAGAATATATAGCTGCATCAGAGGCTGCAAGGAAGCGTTCTGGTACAAGAAGTTTGCTGCAGAAATTGGAGTAATGCCATCAGATGCCATTCCTCTTATACTGCGACAACAATGGCGCCATAGCCCTTGCTAAGGAGCCGAGGTCTCACCAGAAGTCCAAGCACATTGAGCGGCGATATCATCTCATCCGCGATTACCTTGAGAAAGGTTACGTTGAGGTCAAGAGAGTCGACTCCGCAGATAATGTGGCAACCCACTTACAAAGCCATTGGGCCAGCAGAAGATCGAAGCCCACCTTGAGAAGATGGGACTTAGACTTGTAGCCAATTGGCTTTAGGACAAGTGGGAGATTGTTAGATATATGTGCCCTAGAAGCCAGAATTGGCTGACACTTGTAATACACTTCTAGGGGCAAAATTGTAATTTTGACTAAAATTAATAAATGGGTTATTTTCTATCACACATGTGTATTTAGTGTCTGTGATACATCCTTTGAGTTAATGGTAATGATAATTCATATTTTCAAGAGTTGAAAATTTAAGACATGAATAATCATTATTAACTCATAAAATGCTCCCGACCATAGGATCATCATGAGGATGGTGATTGATCCGGAAGGTTGGTGTACGATCGCTTCTCTTTAGTAGATGAGTCTTGAGTCTACGGTGTGGAGACACCAGAGCGAGAGTACAGGTACTCGTTAGAGAACGAGGGCACTGAGCGTGACCACCTCGAGTAGTCATTAGGGAGTCTACCTTCTCGTCAATGACTGACTCGATGCTGCAGTAGTGTGTCTGGTTCTTTGACCTGAGATGCATCGGCAGTTCACCTTGAGGGTGTTATAGTTTGACTACACCATTACTCGGTCTCCTAGCCATATGGAACCCTGAGGTGTATGTTGGCTATAGCATGTTCATTGTAGGAACTGGATTGCATCAAGATGGAATCTATCTACCTCGGTGGTAGAGGAGTAGCCCTATGATGATCATGAGAATCAAGTCCTGAAGCCCATGGCCATGGCAGAGTGAAATAATAGAAAGAGTTTCTATTTAGATTTTCATATTAGACTCGAATCGAATGATTACATCATATGACAGAGACTAGGGTTTGACGAGTTCACCTTAACCCTAATCTGATCGGGGCTCAAGATAGAAGAACTGAATCACAGGTAGCTGCACCAAGAGGTTTGCATTCAGCTCTGATGGGTTGCCACCATATACTGCTAGGTGTCACTGGTGGATTTTGGGAGCAATTAGAATGATTTAGATGATCGATCATTCTAGCTGTTCGAATCAGAAGAGTTCTGATCCATCGAAAGGAGTTTCGATGATGTCGATGATAGAGATCATGACATATCCCATTACCATACAGAACTGAACCTAACTGGGTCACACAAACAAGGGTTTGAATCTGGTGATCATCAATTGAACTAATCTAGTTCAATTGATCTGAATGAGATTCAATTAGGTTCAAGGAAATCGTGCTAGCACTCGATTGAACCTAACGTTCTTCTTTTGCTATCATAAATAAGTCGTCCTGTCTGAGCCAAAGGAGTTTGTGCTCAAACAGAGGCCTTCATATGGTCTGACTAGAGGTTGTCCAAGTCAGAATAGGTTGTCTTATTTGTAAGACATTACCTGCCATTTTTGGTCACCTGCCATTTCTTGTTCTTTGACTTTGGTAAAAAGTCTACCTTTGACTGGTCAAACGTTGACCATTGACCCTTTGACTTTTGACCACATGTCATGCACCTATTGGAGAGCTGGTGGGGGCTTGTCCCCCTGCCAGAACCTGGCAAGGAGAAGGGCGCACGCCAAGGTGGCGTGAGCCCAAGTTAGGAGGCGCCTAGGAGTCCTTGTTGGACAAGGACTCCATCTCCCTTTTGGATTCCAATGAGAGTTCTTCTAAGAATCCAGTTTGACTGGTCCAAGGCACTCTCCAAGTAGGAATCCAGGGGACTCTAATCCCACCAATCAGATTTAGATCTGATTTCACAAAGGGTTGTGATTGGTTGGGAGGAAGATGACTTGGATCACGCTTAGTCTATATAAGAGACCCAGCGCCCAAGTGAAAAAAAAATCAAGAAGTAATCTTCCCACGCCCCAAGGCTGCCTCTCTCCCCTTTCTCCACGCCATACTCTCTTCTCCCCTTGCTCTCCACGTCCAAAAGTGTTTTGGATTTGGTTGGTGCGATTTAGATCAAGAAAAGGAGATCAAAAGCAAGAAGGCTGCGCTGCTGCAAAAGGACGACTGCAGATCTTCAAAAGGAGTTTTGAAGATCCTCCAGATCAGATCCAGATCTGATTTTTGGAGGCGTGATAGAGAAGAAGAGGATCTCCAGATCCAGCCCGAGTGGATACCGGTAGAGGCCAGGCGCTTGCGTGGCTTGATCCAGAACCTTCCGCTGCAAACAGGATCATCAACAGGGTAATAGGATTACCCTATTCAGGTAAATTGAATGTGATTTAATTTATCCTTTTCATTTAATTTTTATTAAATAAATAAGAATCAGATCTGAAGCATCCCTGATCTGATACAGATCTAAGAGAAAAAATTTTAAAATATATCTCTTGATCTGATCAGATCTGAACGAACCTGGTCAGGGAAATCAGGATTTTCCCTTCAGTCGGCTCAAGCCAAAAAACTAAAATCCTAACATTTCATCGAGCTGGCTTGGATTCCATCCGAGTCGGCTTGTTCATAAGCTAAGTCAGCTGGATTTTTGGGACAACAGCTCGAGCAAAAGTCCAGAAGGTCAACTTTTAGTCGAGCTGGCTCGGATCCAATCCCAGTCAGCTCGAGTAAAAGCCAAGCTGGCCCGATTCCTGATCGAGCTAGCTGGAGCAGCAGTTCAGAGCATTTCAGGCTAGCACACTGGTCGAGTTGGCATGATTCTTGAGATAGCCGACTCGACCAGCAAGCAGAACCTTCACAAGATCCTATTCAGGTTTAATCTAAACCTATGTACATTACATAAAAAATCATGAAATATTTAAATCTAATCTAAATATTAATTCATGATGAAATTTAGATTAAAATCAATTCAAAAAATATCATAAAAATTTATTAGATCATATCTAAAATTTTTATGATCAATGTTATAGATCATAATGTACCAGGACAACCTCTCCACTATAAGAGGTAAACCTTACAACAGAACAAGCTACAGCCCGTGCAATCATTGTATTATATATTAAATCTTTCTAATTTACATAAAAACATGTTAAGCAACCTAGGGCCCTAATACTATCTGAAGGGAACCTAGCAGGGTTCTAAGTATGCTTTTCAAATTTTTTTTGAAAAATGACAGTGGAAGGTAAATTAATCTACATTAATTTACTGCATGCTATGATCTAATCATAAAACCCTACTTTAGGATCTTTGACATGTTAATATGCATTAGAAAAATAAAATGTAATCGATCACTAAATCGCATTTGCTAACTGATTTATGTTCAAAGCATAGTACCTGTGCATAGGTAGATGATCACCGTAATCTAGATCCACCAAAAAATCACTCCCACATTATGCTGCAGCCACACACATGTCTGGCTTCTATGTTTAGTCCACATAGAGTCCCTGACCTTGATCAGCCCCTCCAGAGTGCTAGCTCCTCTCCGAGATCTTCAACAGCCGACCTTTGTCGATCCAATTGACGAACTGCTCTTGATCATCCAGACACTCTAGAAATCAAAAGATGTAATGGAGGAAGATGAGATGGTGGTGAAAGTCGGTGGAGATCTGGCACTCAAACTCTCCACCCAAATCTAGAGTCCCCACTTTAGGATTCAGCGCTCATCCTTTAGAACCTTGATCCCTTTCTCTCTTTGAAAAAAACTTCGCGCCCAGAAGGTAGCACCCTTCTCTGATTTCTTTCTCACAAAAATTTTTTGATACCTCACGCACACCTAAGGCCTCTCATATGATTTCTCACATAGATCCCTGTACAAACACCTAGAAAAAATCCATTTTAATAAGCATCTAAGCATGGGAGGATAAGGATAGGTTTGGTTGAACTTGTTTCAATCAATCTCTTAAATTTGAAATTCAAGAGGACTCCTAATCTATTCCAGTGCAAATCCCAAGTGGTTGATGCACAGAAGCACTCTCCTTCTACGTGCCTATACCTAGAATGCACAAAAATGGGTGAGAGAAAGAGAGCTTTAGGTGTGGAGATAAGGATGAGAGAGAGTTGGGAAGTTTCAATCAAACTAATCAACACAAGTTGAATTCAAAATTCAACTTGCTCTTCAATCTGATATGATCCGATGCTTGGACCAGGTTAAAGATAGATAAGAGGAGGCACATAATTTTCTTCTGGCATGGAGAAATCCTATGCACATTTCCAATGTGCGTGGAGAAAAAAAATGGGTCACAGGTCAAAGGCGTAGGAAGATAGGAATTCAAACTAGCTTTGAATTTGATCAAATTGGTTTCATCCAAATCAATTTATCTTAACCAATTAAAACTAGGATAAACCCAATCATATTAGACTTTAACCCAACTTAATTAATTCTTAATCAAATTAGAAACTAATCGAGTCTAACTCCTGATCAAATCAAGATCCATCTCCCTAAGCGATTAGATCATCACATGATCTGATCAGGTCAAACCTAATTGAATCAAATGCAATTAGACTTGATCAATTCCTTATCGCTTAATCAAATTGAGCTAATCAGCAATCTAATTGCTAATTAATCCTTTGATAATAATTGAGTTCCAATCTAATGGAATCCTTTGATCAACCATCAGATCAGGTAGGATTTTCTATTGTGTGTGACCCCATAGGTTCGAATCCTAAGCTGGTAGTACAAGAACTAATTTCCTATACCAATTGATGGGATCATCTAACAATGATACCGGACATCTAGATAGGTTGAAAATCATAATACAACATCAATGAACTTGTGGCATATGGTTATTGTATAATTCATTTCCTTGACCACGATGCTCATAGGATGATCTAGGGTTAACTACCAATCCTAAAAATTCATCCACATTGTATTTTAAAATTCAGCATCCATCATATAGACTATCCCGACTGAGGATTTGCTAAATTAAAATACAACAATGCACTTGCTCCAACACTTAGAAGGGTCAATCCCATCTTGACTCATGCACTAATAAGCCAAGTACTTGACTGCACCTAATAGTCTTCCATCACTAAATTAAAAATTCAGATAGTCCAGTATCTAAGTATAGTGAGTTGCTTATAAGTCACCGTGGTGATCTCAGATCTAACGGACACATATACCCATATCCTTCACGAGCAATCTTGATAGAAGAGAGCTCCACAGTTGGATCATGATCAATGAAATATACCTTTATATTTTACTTGCATGCCACAACAGCATCACCATACTTCTTAGTTAAGAGGATAACCAACACTTATGGCACACAACGACATACTCTTGATTAATGTTATCGTCCTAAGTAACAACAAATCATTTGGTCACGATCAGTTTAAGGACTAAACTACTAATCCTCTTTTGTCAAGTCTAAATAGTATAAGGACTTCATCACAGAGAGTTCATTACAAGAAGATGTACAAAGTGATGAAATTATCAGAATAATAATTTTATTTAATTAAAATTTAAGTATAAATTATATTTAGCTCAACCATCTACAACCTAGATGATTGACTTTAGGATACATTTTTCAATTACTTAGATCTAGGGTCTTCTCTAATTTTATGAATAAATTTTGATTTATTCCAGTCTTCTGCTACCTAATTTTGAAAAAAATTTCAAAATCTAGTTCTAAAATCCTAGATCTGGTTCCTTCAATTAGTATCAGAGCCTAAGTTGATTATTACATAATTATATATGCATATTTATATTATTTCTTAGATTAGATCTAATTTATAATCTAATTATTAAATCTAAAATTAAAAATTATGATCACATGGACTGATTATAAGATTGTCCTGCTATAAGATTTATCCCTTACAGTGGAGAGGTTGTCTTAGTTCATGTAGATCTATTTTTATCATAAATTTGTTAGATGTAATCTAATTTTATTTATAATTTATTAAATTTTTAAAAGTTTTAGATCTAAAAATAAAAGTTTTAGATTGCATGGACTGATTATAAAATTGTCCTGCTGTAAGGTTTATTTCTTATAGTGGAGAGGTTGTCCTAGTACGTGTTGATCTAAAATATTGATCATAAAATTTTAGATTAGATTTAAAAAATTTTATGATCTGATTAAAAATATTTTAATCTAATTTTAATCATCATAAAAGTGTTAGATTTGATCTAAGATAATTTATGATTGATTGGAGTTGAAACTATTTCAATTATATGAACCTATTTAGATTAGATCTAAAGTAGTTTCATGCTTATCTTATTTGCATATTGATTATGAATTAAACATATAACTTGGTTGGTAGAACCATATTATAAAAATATTTTATAAATATAAAAATTATTTTTGAAAAGCCAAAATCCAACCCTCAGTCCAAAACTTAATTAAGAATTAAGAAGTTATTTGATTAGGATCTAGGATTATGAATTGAAGATCCTAAGACACAAATCATAATACATTGGATTAAATGGATTAGTGGAGATTAGATCCATTAATTGGGTTAGACTTAGGGTTAGATTAAAGAATGGATTTAATTAGAGAATTGACTAAATCTAATCAAATGTTGTCTTAGATTAAGTCAAGGATTCTCTAGATTAATTATAATAGTTGTAGTTGGTCAAATCCATGTCTTTAACGAGATCCAAGATGGACTTGATTCTTGGCTACGTGGTTCTAGCATGAACTATTAAGTTGATCTAATTAAGACTTAATTAAATTAGTTGGTGTCTAAGATAAACCAGACCGATGGTCTTTAATTGGCAGCCCACTTATCTGACCATTTCTGATAGTATACTCTAAGGCAAGCTTCGGCAGACCCTCCCATCGATCAAACTTACCTAGCCTCTTAGTGAAATTATGTTTTAATCGAATCACTTGAGTATTCGAGCTGGCCCATCTCAGTTAGATAAATCAGTGTGACTAATTTAGGTGCTCCTAAACTAGCCTAATAATGGTCTCCCTTAAGCTGACTTGGTGAAGCCAGTGGGAGGATCATGACAAGCCGGTTCATCTGATCTTCTCTTTTTCTTAAATTAAAATTTTTTAAAATTATTAGATTCTTAAAATGAAATAGTTATGATGATAACTAGATCATAGCCTCCCATTAAATGGATGATAATGGGTCCATTAGTTGGATAATCATTGGAGGCCTATAGGCCTGGTGCTTATCCACTAATGGAATTATCATTCATAATATGATTTTTTGATCACATTTTTCTAAATGATGGTTAGGTTGACCAACCATAGTTGAACTTAATCATTTATTAGTTAGATGGACCAAGTATGATCATGTTAATGGTTGGACCTAACCGGCACTTTCAGTGGAGGCCCTAGCCTACTAAAAAGATTCCTAGGGCAAAATTAAATTACTAAAAATTATTTAAAAAAATAATTGATTATGAACCTATCCTTAGATATACATGGGTTGACCAACCATAGTTGGACTTGTGTGCAGTCTATGTGGATTCTAGTACCCACTAAGAAATTAGGATAATTCTTCGAATTAGAGGTAGGACTATCAATTCGAATAAAATAGTAGAAGAACCTTTTGATTAAAATTCAAATCTTAAGAATTAATAAATGAATTACTAATTTGACTTTTGGTTCTCCTTTATGCAGTTAAACCCTAACCACAATTGCTCAATTCACTGTTAGATAGTGATATACTTATGGAACCTAACTTTAATAATAAGTATCAAAAGTTGAATGTTGTTCAACAGTATGAAGTGGTTCATGCTGGGGCCTCTATGTTCAGATTAAACATAAGATCTAAGAATAACCTAGATCAGGCAAAGTGCTGTAAAGAGCAAAGGCATTGGAAGAGGAACTGTCCTCAATATCTTGATTTTCATGACCCCAACAAGCTGAATAAGAGAGATAAGCAAGTAGTTGCTGATGAAGGATGTTATATGATAACACCTTATAATTTCTCTATTTGTGATACTTCTACTTAGGTATTGGATATCGAAAGTCCAGTCCATATTTGCAATATGTTGCAAAAACTTCAAATTAGTAGAAAATCTAAAAATAATGAGCGATTCCTGAATGTTGAAGATGGAAGATCTGTTCTAGTTCTAGCTATGAAAATAGTTCAACTTATTCTCAATACTGATATTATTTCTTTAAATGAATATCATTATTGTCCTTCCTTTCTGATAAATATAATCTCTATTGGCCTTTTGGCCAAAGATGGTTATCATTTATCTGTAAAAAAAGATTATTATGATATCATTATGAATGATATTATAATAATGCAAGGACAACAAAGAAATGGTATTTACATTTTATCATAGCCTGTGAGCGTAATGTATACTTCTAGAAAACATCCTAGATTAGATAATATCTCTGATATCTACCTATGGCACTATAGGCTAGGTCACATTAACAAGAACAGGATAAACAGGTTGACCTAAGAAGAAATACTCGAAGTCAATGATTGTGAATCACTTCCAACCTGTGAGTTCTGTCTTCTTAGAAAAATAATCAAGTCATCTTTTACTGAAAAAAGATGAAAAAGCCACTGAGCTCTTAGGTCTAGTACATACTGATGTATGTAGACCTATAAGTATAAGTGCTAGAGGTGGATATTTCTACTTTATCACTTTCATAGATTATTTATTTAGGTACGGATATGTCTATCTGATGAAACATAAGTCGGATTTATTTAAAATATTCAAAAGATTTCGAAGTGAAGTAGAAAAATAAATTGGGAAGAGTATTAAAACTCTTCGATAGGATTGAGAAGGTGAATATCTATCTAGTGAGTTCTTGACATATCTAGGAGAGAATGAGATTCTCTCACAGTAGACTCCTTCAGAAACACCACAGCATAATGGTGTATCGAAAAAGGGAAATCGAACCTTGTCAGATATGGTTCGATCGATAATGGGGTTTGCTAGTTTGCTTATTTTATTTTGCGGTTATGCTCTTGTGATTGTATGTTATATATTGAATAATGTACTGAGTAAGTCTATCACAAAGACTCCATATGAGATATGGACTGGGTGTAGGCCTACACTATCTCACCTACGGGTTTGGGATTGTTTGGCCTATGTCAAACATTTGCATACAGATAAGCTTGGATCTCCATCTGATAAGTGTGTATTTATATGATATTCCAAAGAAAGTAAGGGTTACTATTTCTACCATGCTGATGAACAAAAAGTATTCGTCAATCTTAAGGCAATTTTTTTAGAAAAGGAGTTTCTTGGTGAAGGAACTATTGCCTCTAAGGTTGAACTTAATGAAGTTCAACAGGTAGAAAGATCGACACTTATAGTTGAACCTGAGTCAGATTTGATTAAATCAGATTTAGAGCCTAATATACCTGTACCATTAAGGCAATTCGGTAGAGTACCACATCAGTTGGATAGATACTATAATTTTTTGGTCTGAGATGGTGATCCCATCGAGCTTGATGACAACAATGAGGATCCAATCACCTATATGGATGCAATGTAGAGATCTGATTTCGAAAAATGGCTCGAGGCCATGAAGTCCAAAATGGAGTTCATGAAGGTCAACGACGTATGGACATTGGTTGATCCATCCGAAGGAATTAAATCCATTGGGTGTAAATGGGTCTTCATAACGAAGAGGGGCATAAATGAAAAGGTGGAGACCTATAAAGCCCATCTGGTTATCAAGAAATATTGTTAATATTATGATATTGACTATGACAAGACGTTCTCTCCTATGGCAATGCTTAAATCCATTAAGATAATGCTTGCGATAGCTGTCCATCTAGATTATGAGATCTAGTAGATGAATGTGAAGATAGCTTTCCTGAATGGAGAGCTAACTGAAGAGATGTATATGATACAACCTGAGGAGTTCACATCTACAGATGAGTCCAAAGTATGCAAGCTTCAGAAATCCATTTATGGATTAAAGGAAGCTTCTCAGAGTTAGAACATGCATTTTGATAAGGTGATCAAAATATATGGATTCATTAAGAATGGAGAAGAGCCCTACATTTACAAATGGGCAAATGATCTAGCAGTGATATTCCTTGTCTTGTACATGGATGACATTCTCTTAATCAAAAATGACATCCCCACATTGCAGGAAATAATAGTTTGATTATCATCGCAGTTCTTCATGAAGGACTTGAGTGAAGCATCCTACATCCTAGAGATGAAGATCTATAGGGATAGATCTAAGAGGATACTTGGATTTTCTCGGTCCATGTACATAGATACTATGCTGAAGAGGTTCAGCATGGAGAGTTTCAAAAAAGACTATCTCCTGATAGGCCATGAAATTTCTCTCTAAGAAGGATGGTCCGACAACTCCTAAAGAGAGAGAGCATATGAGTAGAGTCCCATATGCTTCGATAGTGGGATCTATCATATACGCCATGATATGTATGAGATCAGATGTGGTATACTGACTAGAAGTAGTGAGTAGATACCAATCTGATCCTAGAGAAAAATACTGAAAAGTAATTAACGCCATACTTAAATATTTGAGAAATACTAAGGACCATACTTAAGTATTTGAGAAATACTAAGGACCAATGGTTGGTATATGGTGAGTCAGATCTAAAACTTGTAAGGTTCACTGACTCCAACTTTCAGTCTGACCATGATGATAGTAGAAGCATATCGGATTATATCTTTACTCTAAATGGTGGAGCCATCTACTGGAAGAGTTTCAAACAGCATACTATGGTAGACTCTATTTGTAAGGCAGAGTACATCACAGCATCAGATGCCATGAAGGAAGCTGTGTGGCTGAGAAAGTTCATCCCCGAGCTCGAAGTAGCATCTTTCCTTGATGGTTCGATCCCGCTCTACTGCAACAGCACTGGTGCCATAGCTCAGGCGAAGAAATCGAAGGTACACTAGTAGATGAAGCACATTCTATGTCGCTTCCATCTGATCTGAAAGATCATGGATTGAGCTGATGTCGATCTTCAGAAGATCGATGGAAAGAAGAACCTGGCAGACCTCTTCACTAAAGCCCTAGCAATAAAGGAGTTTGACAACCATAAGTCGAAGATGGGTATTCGATACTATGCCGAGTGGCTTTAAGATAAGTAAAAGTTGTTGAAAAATGTATCCCAAAGCCAATCATCAGTCTATTGATGGTTGAGCAATATTGTAATTATAATTAATTTATTAGTACATAAAATAATATTTTAGCTTTTTTTATCATAAAGTTTTCATCTTCTAACAAACTTTATTATTGTGATAGAGTTCTTAGGACTATCTAGTTTCGATAAAGAGAGAATTTATCGATTAATCCTTAAAATTATTCATGATCAAATAATAGACTGTTAATTAGGATGACAACATCTATCAAGCATAGGTCACTGTGTGCCATATAGATTGATTGTCCTCTTAACCAAAGAGTGTGGAGACACTAGTATGGCATATAGGTAAGATGTAAGGGTACATTGTTATTGAAGGTGACCAACTCTAGAGCATTCTAATATCGAGAATATTTTTGATGGAATATAGGTATAAGTGTCTCTTAGACTTGAGATCACCTCAATGGCTTGCAAGCAACTCACTGTGCTTTGGTATTGAACCAACTAAATTTCTAATTCAATAATGGATGATTTTTGGGCATAGTTAAGTACTTACAAAGTCGGTGTGTGGTCAAATGAGATTGACCACTCCAAGAATTAGAGAAGAATGTATCACTATATTTCAATATAGCAAAATCTTGGCCAGGATAATTCATGAGATGGATTTGGAATTTTAAAATACAATATGGATAGCTTGATCAGAGTTGACAGTTGAACTCTGAGGTGTCTTATGAGCATTTTGGTCAAGAGGATGAATTATATGGAAACTATATCCACATGAGTTCTAAGGATGTTGTTTTGCATATTCGATCTATCCGACCATCGGATACCTTTACTAGATGGTCACTTTGATTGGTATAAAAATTTATTCCTATGCTACCGACTTAGGTTCGAATCTATGGGGTCACACATATTAGAGTTCATGATCTGATCGGATGGTTGATGAATGATTAAGAGTCGTTCTAGGGTTAAACGATCAATACGATTGATGTTTAACCTAGTGCAAGTATTGTAGGAGGATCGATTAGCAATTGAATTACCAATTGACTTAATTAGATTAAGCCAGAGGACTGAGATTAAGTCTAATTAAATATTATTTAATTAGATTTGGTTTGGACTTGATTGGATCAAGTTCAATTAATTTATTGGATAAATCAAGTGCAAGGAAGAACTAGTACTAGTTCAACTAGGACTTGGGTCAACCTAATTTTTTAATTTAATTAAAAAATTAAATTAAAATTAAATCTAATTTAATTAAGTTCTTAATTGGGTTAGGATTTAATTTAATTGGATTGATTTGC